>JABASH010001318.1:0-27457 GCA_019776445.1 Tomocerus maximus | reverse complement strand
CCACTTGGGGAATTATATCACCATTTTACCCGGATTCATCTCTCGAAATTGATAATTCCCCATATCAAAATAGTTCCATATCACAGTATCCACTATACTTTGTCAAGCAATGAAATTATGTAACTCAGAGGCAATGCCAAATCCTCCATGGTTGCAGAGGTTTATAGTTAGAAAAGGATTAACTCTAAGAAGGGGAAGTAGTTTGCCTGTGTAGGACAGTTTTAAATGCCACATATCTAAATAGACAATGATTACTTACTAGTTCATCCACATCATTTAAAAATCGGAACCCAAACTGATTGTTTTGAGTTCCTCAACTATATTTTCTCTCTTGCTTGTCACCAGTTTTTGTTATTGCAATTCCTTACATATCTCAGCATGTCTTGTTGTGTCTACATTCTTTTTCTGTCTGTCACTGAATATCTGGGGATTAGTATGCATATTAATGTGTGTGTAGTATAGTTCTCACATTCAGTATTTAGAGGGATGTCTCTGTGTTCAAAGAAATATGTGTTTTTGTTGTCAAGTCTAGTGCTGCTTTAATGCTTTATATTGCAATCAACATTAGAGAAAGATTCTTCTGTTTTATCTATGTCATGCAGCTGTTTGTGCATAAGTAGCGCATTTTTATTTTTATTGTTATACTTACATGACTAGTGTACAACACAATTCTATCCTAAAGCTTTATTCGGTATTGTATTGTCTACTGTAAATAGTTTTAAGTATCCACTCGTTGAGACTAGATACAACTAAACCTTTAGCAAAGGTATGGAAGAAGAAATTAATCAAAGTTGAGACAAATATTTTCACAGTATTTCTTTTGGATTCCATTGTTTAAATATCGCCTCATATCAATTGTTTTTGACATTTAATGAGAGTACATCATTTCGTTTGGTAACTCTTCCAAAGAATATTTTAGATTACATTACATTGATATTATCTGCAATGAGGATTAGAAATAATAATTTAAATATTAATCTCCAAATAAATGTCGCCTTACTTAAGTAAAACACTTTCACATCTGAAAAAATGTGTTTTTTGCTTATGCTCATGATGTAAGCAGAAATGCCATGAAACTGACATAAATAAAATTATTATTTCTCAATATCTCTGGACTCTAGGACTACTTAAGTACTGTGAAAAGAGCGACAAACTCTTTACGCGTAAGTAATGAAAGGGAGAAATAAAATTATACTGGAAAGAATTATGTAATGCTAAAGCCTTTTGCTTTACCTCCTACTGTCCCTGTCAGAGCTATTGCTCATCCTGGACGAATGATAGAGCAAGTACAACCATTTACTACATAATATAGTAAAATGTTGTAACAAGCTTACACTTCCAACTCTGGTATCTTTCTTAAAAATCTTATAACGCAAAACTTGAGTTGTCTTCTTGCGTAAGACACAGTTGAGTTGATACTTGACTTTGCTCAGAAATTAAGTGAAGGAGGAAGAAGAGATAAGGAGAGTAGTAGTAGTTGTGGTGGTTTGGCAGTAACGACTTGTTAGGTTACGAGCACTCACCCACTGCTCCTGAGAACTTGTTAACTTCTTTTCTCTCCTCGTGCACTTTTATTAACAAGGAATTTTAAATATGCTCTTTTGTTTATGCACTCCGACTCTATTCCAAAATCAAATCAAAACGCAACTATACAGCATTTACCTGTACTCAACTGTACTTTCTGCGTCATGCATAGCACAATTCCTACTTAGTGTGTGCGTATCGGCAATAGAAGCCATTCTTGTAACTTCTCATGACATAGCATTTGCCTTACATGGAAAATTGTATTAATTTTATGCAAAGCTTGACTTGCTAAGTTCTACATTTCTATTCAAAACTGGAAAATCATTTCGCTTGGCTCTAGGAAACATAATTATGAATCACTGTCCTGTTTCTGCTCCCATCTTCACAATATTACACAAGAGTATTAACATTATTCCTACAGTTCGTTAAACATTCCATAAAAATTACAACCTTACGTACTATAATAAGGTCAATGTAAAATGGTAGTTATGTTATAGGCATATTTTAAAATTTATAAAATATTACTAATACATACTTAAACACACTAAAAGATTTTGTGTGTAGGTCTAAGAGCAGGATACACTTTAATAGATGATATAGTTAATTTTATGTCGAGTGAATGTGTTTAGAGATGTTACTATGTTATTTAGAAGTCTTTTTTACAGAGCTAATCTATTCTAATTGTCCCTGATAATGAAGAGACAACGTAATGGTGGTACTATTGGGATTTCTCATTTGCTTTTGTCATTGTCGGTACTTTTACAGCAGAGCCAATTAATTTGGAAGCATTCAAAGGATAAGGGCTCATTGCAATTAGTCGACAGGTTTAAAGACATTTCCCGTTATTACTATGTACTTACTTGGAAAGATGTGATGGGACTTGAGATAAGTTTAACTGGCTAATGATGCATTTTACTAGTGCACAGTGCACATGTACAGATGCATTTAGTATACAAGTATTATATCTATGAATTCAAGGAATGAAAAGTGACATTTTATAGGTATACCGGGTATACGGGATATTTACTGGGTCTGCAGATAAAAATCTGAGAAAAAATTCTTATGACTGTTACAAGGATGGAAGGAGAAAATATAGATTGAGATTCCATTGAGAAGGTAAGTAGTGGAAAATAAAAATAGTAAAATGTATGTCTGGCTGTATACTTTGATATAGTATAGAAATTGGGAGTCCAGTTCTGTGTGAGTTAGCTAAAGGAGAATCAAATAATGTACTGGTAGAGTCTACAGAGACTAACTACTTACAATTCAGTAAGCAAAAAAGAAAATGCTTCACTTCTCAACTCTCCCGTCGTATCCGTTTACGTTATGTAAGTCCATTCCTGCTCAGATTTTAAAACTCTGTCTGCAAAGGCTGAATGCATTTCATTGTGAAGTAGTAATGTCAGAGGAGTATCGCCGTGAGCACTGTCGTGTCATCCTCTCCACTTACCAATACTCCACACAAAGAAATCTGAACCACTAAATATACAGAAAAGAAATAGAGACTTCGTTATGTGAATCTGTAGATTGTTCAGACAGACATTCCAATTTCATTTCCATCGGGACCTCAGCGTTTAATCTACTTAGATTGGCTATTTCATTTTCACTCTTTCATTCCACACACCATAACATAATATGATCCTCTACTGTATTCAACAGATCATAGATGGTTTGTTATTTGGTGGCCAGATCAAGTGGGTCGGTTACTTTCCTCACTTTTTATATCTGCTATTGGCAACTCTAGATATCTGACCCGAAACCAATATGCAATAACCATGTAAATGTATACCTTACATGCACTTTAGTTTGAGGTACTTCAACTAAAACGTAAATGCCTACTATGTAGCTTACAACAACAACCACTTGCATATTTGTTGGTGAAAAGCAATGCTGTGAATGCACTTTTTTCTCTATTTCACCAGCCAACCTCCGTAGTGGTGCAGCAGTCCATAATTAGTAGGATACTGGTTGGTGGCATTACCTCAAGCTAAGTTGGAAGCACTAATAATCATTAACTACCTACAGACATCATAGTGTTTCTCTCTGATTGGGAAAACTTCGTTACTGCCAACTGCTGCCAAAAAAGTCTATCTGTATCAAAAGAAATAATGAGAAAGCTTCCGATTCTTTCTGTACATTCACATGTCAATTGAAAGGTGAGTTTTTATCACATCAAGGGCAAAAATATCTAGGAATGCTCACCTCAATACCACAAAAATTACAAAATAAGCATAGTTTTACCTACAATCATTCAATAGTAAACAATTAGGTACCATATGATTGCCAAGTTAATTATACTAAAAAAACAATCTACACAGTCTTACTAATGTATTCATTTTAATACAGTTAAAGAAAAAGTAGCGTAATAGCAGCACTATTTAAGTTATGATATTTGTGTGTTTATATATCGTACATAGATAACTGCACCAGAGAATAGAAGAATTCTTTTCAAATATTTCTTTTCCTTTCTGCAATCATTTATCTGTCTAGTAGTGTCAAAATGAAGTGTAGGATTCCCGTTTGATTTCCCAGCATCGCACATCAGAAGGAATCCCAGGAGCATTTGCATAAGAGAAGGTACACAAGTCCATCGGAGCGAGGAACCAAATTGAATGCAATGAACTATGAATCGCATATGTGATGCCATGTTGACTGGATTAAGATGATGGGTATAGCACTTGGATTCACATTGGATTTAAAGATACCTACTTCTATCTGTGCTAACTGTGCTTGTGCACTTGATTCTAAAGCTTCTTTTGTATTAAATGTAACTCATCTTCCAATTTTTTACCTTTCATTGCATATTACTGTTGAATGCTATTCATTTCATTGCTCTTGTGGTACATTACTACTTTGAACTACTTGGATTGTGTTGGGAAAGAGCCGCTATGTCTTAGCATGACTATACGTCCCTGACGTGGTATGATGGCATATCATGTCAAAACGCAAGACAAGATAGCGTAGCGTATCACATCAAATCACATTTTATTATCATCTTCTTTTGATGTTGATCTTCGGATATCAAAAGGAATGAATGTCTCTGAAGTTCTTTGGGAGAATGTCTGAATAGTATTACACAACAATCAGTATATTATCTTTGATTGATGAAAGAACGGTCTCCTCCCTCTCAAAAAGTATGATTGGGAAGAAATGGCTATTTACTACGCTATTAAATATTCTATAATTTACCTGTAGTCCGGAGTGTAAAGCAACTGTACTTTAATTTTCTTGTGTTCATTTACTTAGGAATGAATGTAAACTTGCACCTAAGTTGATTTAGAGTTTTTATCTGCGGATAAGTTACGGATGCTCACTACGGTGAATCTTTTAAGCTGTAGATACTTTATGGAGTTTCATTAGTTGCGAGTTGACTTTTTCTGACTTGCAATTTACTCCTGAGTTTACATCACATCAAAGAATCTCTAATCATCATTTGTGAAGAAACATTCTTTCCTTGTTTTACTATGCACTGACTCACTGGATCCGTTCATTTACGTCCAAATCCCTCTACTACTTTATACCTTCGTCATTTCCAGTCTTTCGTGGTGTGTATCAAATACTAATACAGTGACAGTGTACTTATTAGGGATTTAAAGAGAGATTCTCGAGTATAAAAATGCATAGCTCGCATAGCACATTGTTTGACTTGAGTCGACTACAAATTACATTCACATCACATTAGTTCTTATATTGAAAGTTACACTCGGCTGATTGCCGATTTGGCAGACTATTATGCACTATGACTCTGACTGATTTGACTTGAAGACATTCTCCGTCTCCCCATCTTAGTTCATCATTCTGTTGGTTTTTAATTTGACTTCCTATTCTCACAGCAGACAAGACGTGACGTATTTATGTATGTAGACGAGACAGACATTATTTCTACTTTCCTACTCAGACTGTGCTACTTGCATCTTCATAGCACAACTCTAGCCGAAAACAACCCAGCCAGAGTCCTCGAGTGAAATTCTGGCCTTTAAATGCCATAAACTTGATAGGATATTCCTTATGGCTCTCCTTTCGACAGTTTCAGACGATACGACTCTTTAATTTCTATCCAGCACACAAGAGGAGCAGGTTAAATCAAACCAGTGGAGTAATTCACCAGAAATCCATTCACACACAAAGAGTAATGCTGCGGATTTTGACTTGATTTTTATATAAGCTCTACCTTTGCCTCCCTCCAGGCCATTTCACTAACGAAAGCTATGCTTTATCTCTATCTACAAATATGCTAAGCTAATGGTAAACAAAGGTAGGGAAACCTGCGTGCGTTTAGGCTATGATACATCTATATGCAACCTTCTCATCCTATAAACACAGCACTCATAAGAAATGATAAGTAACTTACTTCATGCCTCTGGCAACTCACAGAAGACTTTTCTTTGCTGCCAACTACCGAACCTTGGGCTCTTCTGCATTCTCCTTACATGCTACACCTCCCTCCTCCAACACATTCAACTTTCCGACCTAAACGGCGATTTCATTCAATCTTTGTTGCTAACCAGGATTTGACTCCCAATGGCCTTTGCAATAGCTTTTCCTTTTATCAATTGCTTTACATACATTTTTTATTGTATTTCAATTTATATCATTAACCGATCATTCTTCTATTGTATCTACTGAGAAATAGTAGAGACATTATTATATTTTGCTCTTAAATATTCTAATCAGAGTATTGTTAATAATAATTTGTATTCCGATACCACTAATTGTAGTTTCATTTCATTGTTGGCGAAATGGTAAATACTTGAGTAGCAGTAAACACAAAAGGATTTAATGGACTGGCTGGAGTAATTGATGCAAAATGACTGCCAGTCGTGTCTTGTCAACTCAGATCGTGATGGCTTTGCTTGCGCTTTGATACAATTTGAATGTGCCTGGTGTAATTGTAGTTGATACGATAATGTGTGTTTTGTTAATCACTCTTAAATCGTGTTAGGCTAATAGTACGTGGCCATTGTGATTGTGTGACATGGTGATGGAGAATTACTTTGAAGTTGTACTGTATGAAATGTACCAGGTCTTAAGTAATGCATGCTATTATTAGAAATATCGTCGGCTGCTATAGAAGGACTGGTTTAAAATGCTAACAATATTTATAATCTTCAAAGCGGGTATTCTAGTCTGAACCTGTAAAGTGAAATGAAGGTTAGCGTGTTTATATAGTTTGAAAGCTGGATATGGTTCGAGAATGTTGAATAGGTGTGTATGCATAGAAGTATTTCCCACCGAGTAGATTCATTGGTATTCATATAGGACATGGCAACAACAAACTCCATCCGGCTAATTTCTTTTGGAAGTGACATGACAAGAGTGAAATATGAAAGGAGTATTTATTGTCAGGTTGTCTCGTAGCAAAGGAAGCAGCACCTAAACGTGAACAAAACCACATCATGCTAAATTCGGTCAACAACGTCTAATGCAAGTCTTTCGAGGAATTGTGTCGTGTGGTTCTTTCTTGCTTTTGTGCAGGCTCATATAATGCATAATGATCAATGGTTTTCCTTTCATATTTGATAGGCTGACAATAAAGCCCATCACTTACTGCATTGCATTACCTATTCATATACATCCTAATGTTGTTTCCCTCCAGATTTACATTACAATGCTTTCTATAGTGCAAACAACGCATTTGTGTGTCTGTGTGCCTATTTGTGCACTATATTGTGGCATTTAAACAAGGAGACATCTACAAATCCCATTTAAGGGGATGCTTACATGAGGATTTGAAAGTGACTATTCTCCTGATAGTATAATATGGAGTATTAACTATCACAGAATAAAAATCGTAACATTTTTTGCGGCATCACTTCTAAGGATTTGACTAAACAGGCGTGACGTTTTGATATGGAATCATTTTCCATTATCAATGAGTGATTGATTCGGATGACAAGTGACGAAGTGGCTCTAAATGCTTCAGTCGTTACCTATTTTCATGTTTAGCTGACTGGCATGGCGCTACTGAAACACTTTTTGTTACTAATGCAAACTCGGCTGATCTGACAGAAACTAACCAAGTGGGATGACGATACGATATATAATTTATGCATACTTGTGTGGAATAAGATTTTGTAGAGAGATGATGTGAAAAGTGACTATATTATCGTTTCTTAATGTGTATACAATAAAATTAAGTGAAGCATGTCTCACGAGATACTAACTTGAATTACCTTTTCTATAAATAGCAATGTATATTGATATTTAGTATACGATACTAAAAATAAAAGTCTGTAGTGGATTCCTTTGAACATTCATCATCTCGTAAATGTCGGTGTAGAGGATGCTACTTTATGTCAGTGTGTTATGGTGTTGTGAGAGCTAAGAAACTGACAGTGTGATAGAAGTATCTATTGTTACTGTATTATGCTCAGCGAGAGAAGAGTGGTCCTTTACTGCATTATCTTTCTATTCCAGAATTCTTTTCACAGTTATCGCCTAGTGCAGGCGAGAATTCATTTCAACATAGTAAATGTATTCATGGGATTGTTTGTTTCATGATTAGGTGATCTGTAAACGCTAAACTCTAAATGTATTTATAACAGCAATGTACATAATTTACTCCGATACGAAGCTACTTTAAATTCATTAACACAACAAATTGGTTTGATTGTGTAATAAAACTTTAGATTACTGTTGTACACAGGTGATTCTATTTACATAGGACAGAGTTTAGTTTGACCTTATTTTTCCAGTCAATTAAATAGTGCATTTTGTAAAAGTCATTAGCGTTTGGTAAGCCAAAATAAATTAATAACGTTAGAGCAGTGAGAGTAGATCAAAGTCACTTGTGTTAGCGTTGAGGCATATTTAGTTGAGAGTGGGTCGTTAAGTTACAGAGTGTAGAGAAAGGAATGGCAAAATAAAACGCATTAAATTACATTAAGTTAAATGCAGTTGGTGTGCAATGGATTTGCAAATGTATCCCAAGAGCTTGAGGTTCGTCCATTCATGAAACCAGAGTCATTGTTAGTTTTGCGTTGAGAAATACCTTGGACTAACAAGGACATGGATAAGTAGCACCGCAGTAGTAGATGTTATTGTGTGAGAGCTAATTTGACTCTGCTCCCAGAGCTGTAAGTACAGTACTAACTCACAAGTGTTTAGTCTGTTTATATCTCGTTGTGTGTTTTCCGATTATATTCTCGTTTACTTTCATTTCAGACGGATTTGTCAACTCCATTTATAGACAGAATTGCCTACCATCGTTTTGTATTATTAGGTTAATCGTTCTGATTATTGCATAAGTGAACATCTTGGGGATTTGAGCAAGTTGCAAAGTTATAAATAGAAATGAATGTTTGCATTATTGCATATAAATGTTATAATAATGATAGATTGTACGTGTGTGAAAGGTTGAATATGCAGTCAGGTAAGAAATAAGTTGGACGCCTGACTCTACTAATAAGATAAGATTTACGACAGCTCTGGAGAGAGAATGGGATTATAAGCGAATGCGATAAGAGAAAAGTGAAGCCGGTCTTTACATGTGAGGATGAGAAGGTGGAATCTAGCACTGCTGAAAAAGATCGCAGGAGTTAAATAGACTGTAAATGAGTTATTAATGGTGTTAATTGCCATTCTAAATGCTCGTTAGTATTTTTAACGATAGGAAAATCTTATCACATATTCACGATAAGCACTGAAACACAAAGCGGAAAATTCAAAAGGATTTTGCTGTGTCAATTCCAATGCTGAGCCATTTATAAATATCTCACTAATGAGAAAGACATTAAAACTTTTCACATTTGTGAGAAACTTCAGACTGATGTTGGTCATAAATTCATTCCGCCCTCCATACTTCAGTCTCTTGACTTTGAATGTAAAGTGCGTAGCTATGCAAGGTATGCGTAACAAATTACGGTTTCATATCCTAATCCTCTCTATGCTGTGTTTTTTTTTGTCAGAGACGAAAAGTCATTTTAGCTGTAATCAGGAATTTATTGTTACATTTTTTGAAAATAGTTGAGGATAAACATGTGTGTGACCTTTCTGAAATCGTTATCTATACCTTGTAATACCATTATGTAGTAGTGTGTGAGCGATAAGGCATTTCACACTTTATCTGCGAGGGAACAATAACAATTGTATCCTAAGAGTGCATACCATTTCATACAAATATTTTTTGGTATTGTTACCAGATTTTAATACAGTAATTCCATTCTAGTGTGTTATAAGGGGAAAAGTTTTCTGTTGTAGTGTTTTAATACGAAATTATGTCCAGTGTATACTGATATATAGAACAATGTTGAATGTAGGTACTAAGTAGATATTCAGTATCCTGTAGACAAAGGAACAATGCAGAAGGCAAGTGTATTTCTTTTTATTATGACCATCATCGACGAAGCTAGAATTCTGAAAGTGTAAACTCGTCAAGAAAAAAGGTCAAGCTGGAATGTTATGGAAAGTAAACCTGAATTGAATTGCTAAACAAAAGGAAAAGGGCAAGAGAAGAAAAACTGGAGAATTTCCTGTCTCGTGCAATTGCAATGGAGGAATAGTGGGATAAGTACATAGTACTGTACAGTAAGTAGGTACTTATCTATATGGCCGACAATATGTTGGGAAAATACTTCAGTATGCATATAGTTTGAAGTAATGAAAAGTTTATATGTTATTATTGTGTGGATGTAAGTAGTTTAATGTTTGAAGAAAGCACAGGAAAGCAGGATGCAGTTTCACTGAAGGAGGCACGCTATATTTATGTATCTGAATTTTATATTTGGCTACGTACGTGGGACAAAATAAATACTGAGACTCCTTGTTGATACAAGGAGGATAAAGGATGAGTAAACTCAGAGATGTGATATTTAGACCTGACAATCAACAAAAAGACTAAATAAGTAACGAAGCAAGTGCTTCCTTTTATTTCCCTCTCAAAAAGAATTCCGTCCTCGTTTCCAGAAAACTTTTTCTCTCTCACTGGTTGTATAGAGAGCATTACTAAATATATGTACACATTAACATCAACAGTATTTTCTCTGAAGACACAGATACTACCCGAGTCTGAGTACAAAGATATCACAAAACTAAGATGAGGGAAGTTAAGGGCTAACAGGTTCTGTTTTAGTGTTTCTGCAGATATTGTTGGTATACAAATCTGAACCGTGTTACTTTACACGATAGCTAATGCTATGTCAGTTCAGCTTGAGTCTCTGCGTGTCTGTAAAAGAGTGGATTGAACTTTATTTGACGTCCCTTTATTGGCTTTTTCCTTCGGTTATCTCCTCCTGATATGTTTTTCCACTTTTCACCAAATGTTTCAACTTGTGTCATCACTTCCAACTTCAGCTACCATTTTTCTTTATTGCTACTGCGACTCCTATTATACAAATAAAGTAGGTATTCTACCCAAACTGCCTATTACGTAACACGCATTTCTATACTACTTGTGCACATATACTTGAATTACTATGAATACGCTAGTAGGCTATAGAAATTCATGAATGTCATTAGTTATTCTTGACTCTTGTTAGTTTCTCTTTTAACTTCGTGGTTTCGCTCGGCTTAGACTAAACTTTCCTTAAACTTCCACAACTTTTCCATGTAGAGTTAACTTTCCGAGTTATTTGGGATGAAGGGTTAATTTACAAATGAGGAATGAACCTTTGGAAATTCAGAACCTCAACCTACACCATTTTCAGATCTAACTCAAGTCGACCCTCGTTTCAGTAATGGTATATACAAACAATCATCAATTTGTGTAGCTACTATACTAATATAATATTATCATATTATAGTATACACAGTATGCACTACCTGTAATACTACTGATGGATAATCATCGTAATTTAATTCTGATAGTGCATTGATTTAAGTCTGCTTCATTGTTATCACTCCCTTTTAAGGTAAGGTTGGTATACTACACAAGACAATAAATGTCCTTTGACTTTAAAAACAGTATTAACCTTTTAAGATAAATTAGATGAGAATCAGAGAATTGTGCAAGAGAAACCGGTTTGTTCAATGCGCTCAGTCAAGAACAGAGTACTAGCATCAAGACGAAAACCTCTCAAGGATTATTGTCATCGGCATTGCCTGTAACAATAACAATTGAGGCACAACGAGCGATTAAAATCCAACATTATTTCTAATCAATGCATGTGATGTAGAAATGAAAATTTTCAAACCTAAGAATCATTGAGAATATTCTCATCATTTGATCCCGTTCTGTATTCCCCATGCAGAGAGTATAAATAATGTTTAACAAATAATTGTAGATTTTCTTTCTCCCATATTGTTTGCAGTCACGAAAAGAAGTTTTGGTGCAATTAAGAAATTCGTTGAGATATGCACCTTTTACCAAACGTGCAAGGTGAGAGACAAAGATTCAAGATCTAGATAAACTCTAAATTGAACAGTTTAGTTGTATTTCATTCAGACAGGACATGACATCGAATCCACTGACATGACACGAGAAAAACAATGGGAAGTAAAGACGAAGCACAACAAATCACACACTTTAGTAGTGCAGCAGCTGTGCATTCTTCTCGAATCAGTTCTACTTTTTATTTAATTGATGATATATTCATGATATGCATGGCCATCTCATTTCGAATGTCCATTTAGCAGGAGTTAAGGCTCATTTAAGCGTAAAATCTTCCAACGTTTGGTACAACATACATATTATTTTCATGAATGCGAATGGCCTGACGATTCAGAGCAGAGAATTGGATAGACAAACACCTACACAGATATTTGAATGTAACAGGACAGAGTATGTTTAAAAAAGTGAAAAAGTACGTGCCGTTCTTCACTCACTCATGGATTAAACATCCGAACCTCACAGAGATAATGTGTCCGGTCAAATGATCGTATCAGCCTTAGTTACTCATGAGAATATCCAGATTCTACTTCTGTCAATCTTCCACTTTTTATTCTCTAAATCGTTTCCGTTCCCATTATTTTTTGACGAAATCAAACATTTTACAGATAGAAATTGGATGGACGTGCTTTTCAAGCGATGTACTAAATACAAAGTAATCATTTTTCCCCGCAAGTTTCTTGTCACTTTTGTTCAGGAATAAAAGTACCACAGAATGACATATGATTGTCATTCGTTAAACAGCTGGGTTACGATCTACAATGTGGCCGCAACCATTCACAGTAAAAATCTTTCTGTATATGTAATACAATACAGTGATATGTCAGCACATAGTTTTTTTGAAATCGTTCAAACGTTTGACCCATTAAGGTGTAACTGATTTTTATATGGCAGTTTATATGAAATATTATATCTATGCAAAATAGTATCAAATTAAAGATACTTGACTGTACTTGTCAGAATATGAATAGAATACAATTTGGTAGCATAAAATGAACTACTTATGTCAATTCCATTTTGTCGAATTATATGTGTCGTATATATATTATATGTCGTAGCGTGAAGATTTTATTTCTAAAAGAAGAGATTTATAGGGTAAGTCGAAGTACCTTAACTAGGGACCCAATTTTAAGTAGTTTATGTAGTACGTACTTAACATAAAATATTATCAAGTTGCTCATATACACTTATATGTCTACTGTAATGGGATTGTTATAAATAAATGTAAGTCAAGCCTAAGTATAGCTACTATTGAGAGGTATTTGATGATGAGAGAGAACATTAACAGAATAGCAAAGTTTGTAGTTGGTTTCAAGTGACTTCTTGTGCTCCTCTCTTGAATTGCACTCAAGTCGACTGACTCTACGTGAGAAATTCTCTTCTGTGAAGATGAAGTCTAAATTGAACAAAATGAAATCCAAAAATGCAAGTCAACTCATGTCTATCTGTAGGAAGGAAGACGTGTCTTTAGAGGTTAGTCGATAGAAGACAAAATTAAATGTTCATCTCAATTTGAGTTCACTGTGTTTCTCACTTCACTGATGGACGTTTTTTTGGACGACATTTTAAGAAAACAGAATGTGAAGCTTGAAACTGAAAGATCTTTAGAAGTTTAGTGGAGCAAAGGAGAGGAAAGACAAGGAAAGATGTAATTCCTTTTGTGTTTTCTCAAGATGAACTCGCAACACGCTACCTTTTCTAACTTTTTACATCACATTTATTCCTTCTGTTATGTTAATTCATCATACCAGGCCAGAGACCCAGAGAAAATCTGGAAAACTCTAAGAACAATTAAGACAACTACTGCGTTGAGAATTGTTTAAATTCTTTATCGCTTACATCACCTACATTATAAATGCCCTATTCAGTTTACTCCCTTTGATTTGTTTTTACATTCACTATTCAGGACATATACCTATAATCTATATACATATATCCCACAAAAGCTACACATGTGCTATGTGTATAATGTTGATTTGATTTCCAGTAATATTTTATTACAGAGCAATTACCTCAGCCCATTACGATCTGTAAGCATAAATGAAGCAATTCGTCAGAAAAGCAAATTGTTCTCAATGGTGAACTAAACAACGAACACATTTGAACTGGAAATAAATAGTTCGCACAAAGAAAGAAGAAATAATTAAGAAAAAAAGTTCTGGAGGGAGTAAAGTATTTTATGTCTGGTAACAAAAAAGTTTGTACGTTGCAGTTGTAAGTGCTCAGAGGATGAAAAATAAAATGTTTTTCCTTTCTTGAGAAACAACCAATCTGACAATATGACAACAGACGAGACAGGTGAAGCTAAATTCAACTTTTCTTTAAAGAGACTTTACTGGGATAAGTAATACTAATAATGGGTTCCTTTTCAACGTCAACCCACTCTCTTTGATTCACTTTCTGTTTTTAATTGCTTGTCATTGCCACTCTCGGCTTTTATGTCTTCATGTTATCACCAATTGTGCAAATTACCCATTTAACAAACAGAGTACTGTCATTCTTCTGTTAGTACAAGTTTTATTAGCTCCGGGGCAAACCATAATAGGTACCTAAATACAGAATATCGATATAATAAAATGTATAAAGTTGAGAAAATGGTCATCAATTACTGAAAATTTAAAACTGTAACCTGCAATTCAGAGAACACTATACAGTCTAAAAAGTAGGCAGGTGAAGTAATTTGCATTAGAAGTGTAAAACTGGTGGTCAAATATAATTTTAATAAACAGAGAGGAATTGCTATGAAAAACTGTACCTATGTACTCAGGTACCTGATGCAGCAAACAGAGTTCAAGGTCAGACATAATCGGATATCGCAAAGTTGATCTACTCTCCTGTTGTGAACAATTGCGAAATGATCAGATATAATTGGCACGAAAAGGATGCACGATTTTGCCAAGCAAGAGTCATGTCATATAAAGCATTCGTGTTCCATATAAGTATGTAGTATACTTTATACCTGTCAAAGAAATTTTAGAGATAGGTTCCCGAAGAATTCAGTAACAAAAGGTTCAAAGAAAAGGAATAGTTTACTTCCACGTGTAACTATATCGTACGAAGCCGATGTAAGAAGTATCTTTCGCTGCAGCTTTGCATTAAAATCCATGAGGCTTAAGTAATTGTCAATTCAATGGTATGGGTTTGGTATTCTAGCATTGTTATTGAGTAGGGCTTTGTTATGTGCCTTTGTAGTTTGATGCAAAAAGGTATTTTTAGAGAAGTATTCCATAATTAAGCCCTATTAATTTAGTTAGTAATGCCAACTAATAGATGTACACTTATACATAGATACTATAGGTACCAATACAAATGTACTGACTGGTTACAGATTTAAATTAGAATCTTTAACGCATGTAAAATCTAAGTATTTAAATGGATCTTTATACTTATTGAGTTAGTTCAGTCAAAAGGGATGGGATGTAATGGTTGGGAAGCAGGGACTGAATCACCATTGAGCTTAGGGATATTTAATTTAACAGCTCTACATAATATGCAGATTAGTTAAAGTAGCGCCATAGGAGTAGGAATGCTGTCGTATATATAATCGCCTTGTCTGTGACGCTGTAAGCATGATGATGATGACGTAAAGACTTCTTATGACATGACATTCGGCATTTGGAAGTGAATAAGTTTGGAGGAGGAGGAGGAGAAAGTAGTTCAGAGGATTCAATGGAATCTCTTCTCCAAAGGATTCTCTTCCGTGCAGCCAAAATTTCAATTTTGAATGTTTGTCCCTCGCGTTGACAGTTTGCTTGAATTCTTTGTGTGCTTTTATCTTGCCTTTGTGACAGACTGCTGGTCTTATATGCTATTTCCACTAGATTTCTTTTGATGTATACAGATACTAAATCCAGGAGTAGGGAATGGAGTGTTTTCTTTGCCTTCTTCAGTCCGGGCATCTGTATCTCCCATACAATTCACTGCCTAAATAAATTATATTCATAGTACTCTTTCTAACAACTTTCCAGCGTTTTCTACTTCACTGGCTATTATGTATCAGTCTATTATTTGCAAGTTAAATACGAACGAGCTAGATAACTCGTCCATTGCATTATTAGAAATGACTCCGGAGTGACTATTACTCAACCTTCTTTTCTCCGAAGATTTGCCTTCTTGCCAATGGATAGTCAGCGAAAAGTAACTTCTCCAAGTTAAACCGGGTACATTACTTCCAGATTAGTGCCGAACATTTTCATCGCATGAATTGGACTAACACGCTAAATGCTTCACGGATATATTTTGTCTCTTCTGATCCCATCGTCAGCTTCTTATTGGCAGACTAAAGACAAGTAATTTCATGGAAACTAAGATACCAGATACTCCCAGTAGCCAGATGTTCCTTTAACTTAGCCAAATCAACTTGAATGTGTCAGCTGTAACATTTAATGCTAATCCTGCACTTTTCATGGGCTTTTATAGAATAATTCATTTTCTGCTTTAATTACTAATTCTACTGCAGAGGTCACATTCTCAAACTGTACCTTACAATAATCTTGTTAATTAACTTTTAGTATTTACTCAGCAAACTATTTCAATTAAAACGCAATTTTTCTCGCATGAAATATTTCTATTTTTAGACTGTGTTGCCAATTGATCAATTTTTGCTATGAATAATATTATGTAGTCACTAATCCATCTTCGGTGGTTTGTTGAAGTTGTTGTTGTTTCGTATGAATTAATAATAATAATACGATTTGATGTTCCATTTGCATAGAATTCCACGTTCGTGGTAAATGCTCGTATCAATTTAGAACGGGAGAATATATGATTGAGATTCGCTGACGAAACGAGAACCTTATTCACTCGTTCTCTTGTGCATTAGGTACTATGCACGCTATGCTTTTCTATCTCTCCGTTTCCAATTGCATGTGTTTGATTTACACATTAGTTGGTCTAGAAATGCACATTAATCGTTCTCTTGTGCATTAGGTACTATGCACGCTATGCTTTTCTATCTCTCCGTTTCCAATTGCATGTGTTTGATTTACACATTAGTTGGTCTAGAAATGCACATTCTTCACGAATTGGAGATATTCTGGCATGTGAGTGGAATCATCAGATCGTCGTTTCTCCTTACGATTTGTAAATGTCAGAGGTCACTCTATTTTAGAGAGCTATGCATTTATTTCTCACATTCACGAAGAACATTGATTTTTCATGTGATCTCATGGCACAGAACAGTTAAAATGACTAAAGTTAAAGCGTATAGAATATAAACCTGTCTATTGCGTCGTGTCTCTGTCCTAGGTATGTATATTGTCTTATTTACTTCACTGACTGCGTCCTATTGCATTAGGTAGGTACTTATTCGATATTCTGAATTGGGAGAAGGCAGATTTTCTTTGTCTTTTCTTTAAGGAAATCATTCTTTGAGACTCCAGTGGGAAATCTTTGATATAGCTATCGTATCTGATCCTATCTGATTTTGTTCCCAATTTCTCAGCGAGCAATGCTCCTGCTCCTCTTGAAATGAATTTTCTCTGGAAGCTTTTCAGAGGATTAAAGAGGATTTTGCAAAGAAAATCAAGTCAGACAAAAGCGTAGTGAGTAATAAGCCACTTTTTCTCTAATGCAGCCCTATCAATATGCACGGCTACAGATTACAACTGAAGTCTCAAGCATTTCGACATTTTCGCAAATACTATTTTATTACTGCCCTACTTTTAATTTGATCCTACAATCTAACTCTTACTAAAGTCCAAATTCTCATCACCCCTTGAAATACGACTCGAAATCTTGTTTCTGTATTTATCAATAGCTGTAGCTATGTGCCACATATCACTTTCTATGCGAAAACCAATCCGTTCTTATATTTGAGCTAAAATTTATTTTTTCCTCGAATGATCAACTTTAATGTTGCTGCATTAGGTACTTACAGCTATTCAACAGTAGCTAAAAATATCAGCACAAAATACAAGACTTAGCTAAAATGGCTAAAATTGCAGATAGAAAATCTCTTTGTTCAAATCAAAAATAGCGAAACACTTGGGAATAGAAAACCACTTGGGAAAACCATTTCAGATAAATCAATTACCAGATAACCATTACAGATAGCCATCAGAAATTATGTGCTACAAATCTACCAAATGTAGAAGACAATTTAATCGTATTTTTCGAAAAAAATGGCACATCGGCAATAAATTCAATACTTTCATAGAGGCAGCAAGAAAGTAACCATTTTCCTGACATTTCTTCAACAGTGTCTCTTGAAATGATCCAAAAAAACGTGACATTTTAAGGTTTATGACCAAAAAACGGAGTGTATTGGCTAGACTATATTTCTAGTTTTATTACCTCCTGCCCTGCCCTATCTTTCTACGTGGATATTTTTAAGCATACTACGTGCGTATTTAGCTAGTAAAGAAATTGTTTGAGGAGTGAGATATGCATCTGTACACGTTCATCAGTTATTTCCACAGAAAATCAAGAGAGACGATAAAGATCAACGAGGAGATTTCATGGTTTTATTAGTCTGTCTAACATAAAAGTGGATCTGTCATTCTGTCATGTCATCGTGGTAAGAAAATTCAAATTTACGATGCATACTCTGCATATAAAATCTTTTACACTTGTGCATAAACGATATTATTAGCATGAAACTGCACAATCCACCCACAGACTCTGTTTTAATGTTTTCAGTTGGATTGCCTTATGATAATAATCCAAAAGCAGGTACATTGAAATTCATTGAGTATTTTTGTGTTTATGAGATGAACGTATCATTGAATGGCCAATTCTATTTATAGCCAAGCCAAATGTTGGTTCATTCTGGCTAAACTACATTAGATACGACATTTAATTGTCAGAACCTAAGTGGCATGAACTTAAACAATAGAAAGAGTCCTTGGATCTCTCTTCATAAAGCATACGTTTGTAATTTGTAATGAAAAAGGTTTAAATCGACAAAGTCAAATAGGTAGGTAGTGCCAAAAGTCATTGAACAAAAATGTCTTAGCTGTGAGTGTCGGTAGGAAGGATGCCATTAACTATGCTTGGATTATAAAACAGAATCCCAGAAACAAAGACAATTGAATAAAGAGAAGCCATCCTTACTTTGCACCTGTCGAATGTTTTATTGATGTATGCAAAGTCAACACTACTAATAAATCTCGAATAATCTGCAGGATGGCCAATTGTTTCCTCCGTCCTAATATGTAATCCTGATTGTGAGCAAAAGCTTATGTAGGTAGGACCCACTCTTGCCTTTTCTAAGAACCAAAGTGTTCTGCTCTTTGAACGAAATGAATGTCACGGTGTAAATGCACTTTACAAAACTGGCTAAATGCATTGCACTTTGCCTGTGAGCTTTAAAGGAATCCACCTTTGTTTTCAGGGTGTTCTTTCATATCATACCTATTAAACGTATTTTATTTGTCTATTGTTGCATTCTCTTGGCTTTACCTTTTTCATTCTTTTCTTCTCCTCACGATTTGTATGTCTTCCTTTCATTTTGATACAGATTGTGATACGGATTGATGCTTTGTGTGATTTCGTTTCTATTTAAGCTTACAATTAGTTACTCCATCATCTCCACTACTATTCTCAAAATAACTAGATGATAAGATAATTTAGCACATGTTTCTTATACACTTATTGTTATCCATTCGATATGGTTTAAGTACATTGACTGACTCACCCCGTACATATTCAGCCTAAAGAAATAAGCCTTCAGATTAATGAGAGCATGGTGCATGCAGATTATTCACGATACTATCTTGCTTATACCATATACACAGCTACAAATAATCTTTGACTATATAATACTAGTATAGCCAACAACATGACAATATGAATCTTCTATATGACCTACAATATGTCTAAACGAGGAAAATAACTCCAGGTTAAAAATATTGTGGATAGTATTACAATACAAATACTATTTTTTTAAATACAAAAATGCTAATACGCAATAACATATAATTAACTAAAATGATGCATGATCCTTTGACATAAGAGAGCTACTTATGTAATATTTTTAATTACCCTTTGCAGTTTTTGTTGCCGTTTCAGTTTTGACATCTCGAATCTTTCAAATTAGAAGATTTAGTTTGGTAAATTAGGAAAGGGTACTTCAAAGTAAAATATATCTTTACGGTGCATGCATTCTGATGCTGGTACTTGAAGTATGTTAACTATTGAGACGATGTCAAGTAGCTAGTATGAAGTATGTAATATTTTTTGTAAAGTAGAGGTAATTCTCAAACTTTGGTTCATACTCATGAGTTCAGACAAATGGGAAAAAGGAATGGTTACCAAATGGTAGAGAGACAGAAAGGTTTTCTAACGACAGAGTCAAGTATGACGGTTGGCTGATTAGCGTGTAATTGGCACTCATTAAAACTGAGCACAACTACAAACTCTAAAAATAACTGACTCACTTATTTCCCGAGTATGGTTCAATCTGAGGAAAACTACAGTATGTACAACTACATAAATAGACATAAATTCAATATGTATGACATGGCTTGTATGGTAATTTATCTGTAATAATTTTCTTGACATCTACTTTTGGATAAAATTAACAACCAGGCTGGTGGATAGTAAACGTTTTGAATTTAACTCCTAAACGAATTCAATAAATTGTTTGTTTTGTATGATGTTTTTAGAAGTCACTTTAGCAGTGATTACATATCAGTAGAAAGAAAGTATGCCTACTTACGTAGACCTTAGAGAGACTTAAGGTAACATATGACACTAAGTATGTTAGGAAGGATTGTAAATAATTATTTCTTCCAAATCTGTAAATCATCTTTTAAACCATGTTAACTAAGAACGATGCACACATGTGCAGTTTATAAAATAGAAGTACATAGTTCATAACTGAAGTTAATATCTAGAGAACTCTCAGGAGATAATAACTTTCGTCATATGGAACCCATGAGACAAGAAAGTCAGCCCATGAGATTTTAAACGTGCTATAACGTAGTAGCGGAATAGACACAAATTTTTTCGTTCCAACATTTAAATATTTTTTTAAAATATTCCGAAATTTTGTATACAA
Source organism: Tomocerus maximus (assembly GCA_019776445.1). NCBI lineage: Eukaryota > Metazoa > Arthropoda > Collembola > Entomobryomorpha > Tomoceridae > Tomocerus > Tomocerus maximus. Next base: position 6,608 of record JABASH010001318.1, on the reverse strand, counting down.
AGTTGTGTTCCTCCTTTGCCAAGGATTTGTAGTTGTTCTCCAATTTGTTGCACTTCTTGTGTAAACTATGTCTATGAAAAGATATAGTTTCGAGCTTAGAGCAGCATGCGCCAAGGAGCATATCTCTAAAAACTTGAGATTCTTATTCTCAAGAGTCAAGAGTTCAAACGACTGACAAAAAGGTCGCTTTATCTGAATGCTAATGCAAAACTGGACAAAGAGTTGTCTAGAAATGTTCTGCTAACTTCCGTATTCGAAATTCAAATGAGATAAAAGAATGTAAGGAACAAGCTAAGAATTTTTTGTTTCGGTACTGTATTTAGGTTGACAAAGAGAGTTTGTATATTTTTTCTGCATAACTTATTGCTTGAAGGTCTACTAAATAACAAAAACAGGAAGATCTCAAGTGTTTTCACTTGTACATTGACTTGTTTTAATTTTTTACTAGTACGTGGCACGTTTTGGAATTTAGATGCTAAAACGGCGGAATGAGAGAAATACTTTGAAAAGTAGCACATGAGAATATAAACTACTTGCAATTAAGGCAAGTGTATTCAAATTGTTTTACTTGACAGGTTTTCCCAGTGTCGATAGAATAAACTAGATTCCCTTGTGCAATAAATAACTTTTCAATTGTAGAGAATCTACTAAAGTAACTAGTAAACCTAAGATGTTGATGCACTCATGCCTGACTGGAGAATATCATGAAAGTAATGTGAAAGCCACAATGGATTCCATTGCCCCTTGCGGAAAGAGAATGAAATTAAAAATTTATTTGTGTGCTGAATAACCGGAAGGAAAACTCGAGTATACACATTGCACAGTGGAATAGAGTCAAAAGATAAGCCAATCTCACAAAGAGAAAATTGCTATTGTTTCTCTTTGTAGTTACACTGGGTCTAACTACCTGTAAAGAATCCATGCTACAAAAGATTCAACTCGTAAGATCTTTTCTGTAGTGCATTGTTACATCGGATACGGATTGTTACTCTGTGTGTGTAGCAGTTGTACCTTCGACCTTTAAAAGAGGATTTTGTGGCATCAGCCTCCCAGGGGACGTATCCAAAATACTTTAAATAGCCCTAGATGTGTTCCGGAGAAATACGCAACTCCAAGTCAAGTTGGTACATGAACAAGAAAAACGTTACCTGAACATTCCGTCCTGTACTATTTATAACATCCAGGAAAACTTTGCTATCAAATATATAAATACGTAATGCAGATAGAAATAGACGTAACGATATGGGCTATACATATTTAAAGTGAGTAAGATCAGGACGGAGTAGTTTCTACACAGGAAACTAGACACTACTTCTAAATTCTAAATATAAGTATGATTAAGCCCAGACTCAAGTAAAAGATATTCGCGACTATTCTATTATAGATCTTGAATGTATTCTTAGCCTTGGCCTTGCCACTTCTAGACTTGCATTACTTACAGGGTAGATTCTCGTGACTTTAGCCAGGAGAAAGTCTTTTAAACTTACATTCCTAACTGACTCAACTACCACATCCATTATTAATGTAAACGAAAGAAAGAGTCGATTTTCTAGATTGAGTCAGAGCAACCAGACCGCACAGTCGTAATGTAGTCGTACCTTTCGGAGCGTGAACTCAATTTTAGTCCTTCCCGTGCTTCAAACTATAATTTTCTGTCTTTCAAACATTTTTGAATGTATATTGCAACAACCGCGGTGAAACTAAATGATCATCACGTCACAGAAAATATCTACTATAATTTAATATTACCACGATAAATATAGTTTTGTAGGTATCTATCGGAAAAATTATGTATTCTTGAGACAATAAGACTACTGAATGCTTTCTTATGTTTTGCATTAGAATGCGATGTAAAAGTTTGAACAGATGAAATTTAATTTCACAAATATGAGCTTAATAGTATAGTGGATCTTTGCAGTAATTAAATTATGGTGCAGGTTGGGGTTCCAATGACACTAATCCCTGGAATTTTATAAGTCATGCACCCACAAGCCAGATTAAGGCTTTCTTACAAGGAAAACTATCAGCGAACTCAGGACGAAGTTTAGCTGAATATAGTGGTACTCCTAAATTGGATTTTAGGTCAAAATGTTACGCAATTCTGCATTTTGATTTTTGTGGCCATTTGAGGTAGTGGTAGGCTTAGCTTGGCACAGGAAGAATGTTATTTTATTCCGTAAAACGTAGCCGTAGTGAATCTGGGGCTTAGTCAGTAAATGAAAGTATTCTGTTATTTATGTAGCGTAAAAAATTTCTGTTCGATACTCTACACGTTTGAACAATTTGCATAGCTTAGTAAGCATATCTGTATTTATGTGTCTAATAGTATGTAAGGTTCGTGGATATAGAGAAAGGCTCGAGTAAATGTGAATCGGATGAAAGTAAGTCGAAGTGAGATATTCTGAGTGACTGAGTAAGCTGGAAATGAAATTTGTGTTTCATTTTATTGCGTGAGGAACGCGAAAGGACGTTTCGCTTAAATGCAGTGAAAGTGGAAAGGGGAAACGAGTTCTAAAATAGAGAACATGTACGATTAGATAGGAAAAGTGGCTAAATGTTGCTTTGCCTCGCTGGTCTGATCTACTTCTTGCCTAGAGCTGTAAATTCTTCTTGAATATAGCTAAGCTGTGTTTTAGTATCTGTAGTACAGAGAGCGAGATTAGAGATATAAGAGAAAATCTATACATAGTCAAATTTAATATTTCAGTTTCGCAGTCGGAGAAATATCTTAACCACAGACACGTAGCCTTATGTAGGTAAGTAGGCAGAGGGAATATATAATAAAGTTTTACACTTTCCTTCACTTGCGTCATGTTATAGAAAGTTAAACGTAGATAAATAGTAAGAATGTAGGCAGTAGACCTTCGGAGGATAAAGTTGTAAAAGTTTTCTGTGGTAGGAGTATCAAGCGGTCAGGACATTGCCCCATAGTTTATTTCAGGGCTGGAATTATGTACTTGTATTCGGGCAATGTCAGTTAAAGTGGTATAATGTAGGAGAGTCCGTTGTGTGGTCGATATTTCCAACCGGAATCATTTAATGGACTCTGAGAAGGTTCTGATGGTAATGATGTGAATTGATGGTCAGCAGATTTTCCGTCCTTTCTCCATAGCTGCTTATGCATCATAGAAATCATGTCTCTCTCTGTCACAATCTTTATACTACTTAAGGTATGTGCATTTGGCGAGGAGAAAGCAAAGTGAAAGGAAAGCCCAGTTGTACAATAACAGCGAATGTAGCACGTGTCACTTGACATTTCGGATTGCAACAGGCGAGGTGGTCCGTATAAATGGTATATGGTATGTAGAGCAGTAGTCGAATCGTAAGTAGTGCAAGAACAGGAAACCCAAGTATATATATAAGTGTCGATGTATTAAGTAGTGCCTGACTGAGATGTCTCCTATCATTCATCTCACAGTAGCCAAGCAGAAGAGGAGTGAACAAGTAACTCGAACTGGGAAAGGAAAGCCATTGGAGTGAACTAAACGCATTTGATCGTAGAAACCTCTGGGGAAATGGTTGTTTACGCAATGGACATTTCAGATGAACAGAGACCGTTGTGACTTTGTGGAACTGTTTTATCAAATCCAGTCGAGTCTTCTTCCTGGACGAGAATTCCTCTGGTAAATCGCTCTTTGACGTCATTGCTCGTTAAAAACTAGGTTTTCGTCTAGGCATGTCAAGTCAAGTATGCTACGTACGACTGACTTGGGTTCATTCAGTTCCCTTCACAGAATTTAGATACCTACATACATAGCACATATTTGAGTCGAGGTAGCATGTATCTACGTAAATGCCAAGTGGTAATGGAAGAAAGGGGAAAGTTACTTTAAGTCAAGAGAAAGTTTCATACGAGGGATATGATATGGAAGCATTATTTGCAAGGCTGATGGAAACTAACGTACATAAGTGTTGGCAATCTGTTCGGTCCTATTATATTATTACGGAATATTATAGAGCATGAGTGCGGTACAAAACGAAACGTGCCAGTCTCTCCCCACTTTAAGTTAACGTAACATACTTTCCTCAAATTGTACAGAAGACACTATTGCACTCCTTAGCGAAGACTGTCAGATTTCTGGAGTCGTTGACGTTCCTCCAGATTCCGTTGACTTCCCATGGCCTTGTCAGTTTACTTACTTTACATATATTCCTCAATTTCTTACGCCTTCCTGGATATCACTATCTATTCCGAAGAGCATTGGACAACATGCCTTGAACATTTTTACCGAATTCTTTCCTCGACCTTATTTTTTAAATTCTCAGTATCTAATGCAGTAGACCCAAACTAGTTCAGTTGTAGTCATTCATGTACTTTCAATGTTTCAACTTTCCACTGTAAACTTTAAGTCTGTATTTATCGGGCGTATACAAGAATTGTAGACTGCGTATGCTACGATTTTACCCAAGGCTGGAAAGACAGCTCTAAAATTGCTCTTTTAGTTCTTTAGTAGCTTTACTTAACTTTTCTCGTTGCAAAACTACCAAAGTAATCTGGAGCAGAAGCTCCCACCAATTTTCTTTCTTCTTAACTACCAAATTGCTCGTATAAAAATGCAATTCAATCCAACTGGGGATTTCATGGATGCTATTTTCGATAATTAATAGAAATTCTTCCCTTTACCAACCCGCTTTCATGCACTTACTCCAAACTAATAAGTACATAGCACAAATTACAAATACATTCAGTAATCGTGAGTAGATAGGCAGTTACCTACCTGCCCCGACCACCTTTCTTTCTACATTCTTTCAGCCCATTTTTTCCTGCCCATTAATAATTACGAGTTCAATCTACTCTTTCTACACTCTAGGGAACTAAGTTTACATTTCTAAAGGTCGTTTCCTTTCAGTTAAATGCTACTTTCGACCAGATCACTAATTAATGTGCTGTAATTAGGTTTCTTCGTTCTACGTTTGGGAAAATTAAAATTTTCAAAGAAAGTAATGATAACAATTTTAGTAAATGACACACATGATGCATATCTACTAAATACTACAACCCTTACCCTGAACATTGGAATTGTGTTCTGAAAGTCTGAATTAAGTAATTTACACCGTATGATTGTTGGAATTGCCTATTCCGTTATATTATTTGTAACTCTGTAATAGCCCGGACATATTCATGTAGGTACTTGGCTATCTGGAAAATGAGAGGAAATCACAATGTGCTATGAATATTGTGATGTAACTATTGCTCGGTGTACATTAATGTAATAAGACTAGAGATTCAAAAGATTTCTCGGATTTTTTGGTAATGCTATTTCCTAATGCAGTAGTTTAGTAAAAGAAGAATGGAAGGAAAGTATTCTGTGACTTTATTGGAATTGAGTAGCTATAGGTTTGGCACTTGACGACTAAAAGTTTCTCACCTTCAGCCGCATCTCAACTCAACAACAACATAACAGTTCAGTTGACTCGGGTCGATAATGGAATGGTTTCCTGGGAGGAATCGATAATCCATAAATTTCTGTGGATGTTCCATTCTCTCAGTCTTGTCCTAGCTCGAAGTATTAGTATTAGCAAATTCCGGGATATATCCTTTCGGTTTATTCAGGCCTTTCTGTAGATGCAATAGCTACGTGCTGCGTACCTCTATTAGAGTATTGGAGATAAAGAAGGTAGTTGGTTTGGTGTTGGTATGACTAGAAAAAGAGCGTCAACAGAGCAGAGACGTGGAAGTGGAGTGCTCTTGGCTAGCTTTGGTTGGGATTACACACTCACTCTCGTTCGTCGAGTCAAAACAACTCAACTGAAGACAAGACGAGTCAAGCGGACGAAAACCAAAGAAGTCTCCAGAAGAATGACGTTGGACGTGGATGTGAATTTCATTGAAAGCAAAATTACCTTTTCTTCGGTTTTTATAGCCGACTCAAGTCAAAGAAATGGAGAAAAAAATAGTCAAAAGGGCTAACAAAAGCACATACATAACATAGGCACATCCATTCTCCTCTTTTCAAGATTTCTTTTGTGGAAACAAGCTTCAGTTGTCTCGAGAAACCACGTAATGTAATAGACGTAATGTAATGGCTACGAGAAGGAAAGGTTACTGCGTTATCTCCCCAAAAGTTTCCTTCTTACTTACATATACCTTCCTTGCTTTGCCAATAGTAGGTATAGTGTCAGTTAGTCAGCAGTGTTACCCATACTCCAGTTACACCTACCATTCCAATCGAATCTACCAACTAAAGAGAAATTATTGAAAATTCCAATTGAAAAAGATTCGCAAGCTCCTATAACTGTAGAGAGAGAGATTGCAATGCAGTACTCTCTCCCTTGAGTCCTCGACTTCCTCTCCTGCCTCTACTTCAGCTCACTTTCCTCAAAACAACCTTTTTTACAACTTTCAGTACAGAGGCCTTCTTTTTCATTTTCTGTCACTACTACACACACAATCGAGTTATGTCTTCATGCCCTTTTCGATTGGTCCATTTTATATGCCTGTCTAGCTTGCACACTATTTCTATGCTATGACTGTGCTTGTATTGCTTGTATTGTTTACTGGTTATTTATTCAATCAATTGTACCAAGTACTTGAATTTTGAATTCTTTTTTATGGCTAACACAGACAAGAGAAGTTGCAGAGATCTACTTATGAAAGTTACATTATT
>JABASH010001317.1:0-27461 GCA_019776445.1 Tomocerus maximus | reverse complement strand
CAAATACTACAACAGTACTTTCCACCCGCTTGGGGAACATCTATACATCGACTTGGACAAGGAGCCTGCTGCAGCGCAACACACAATGTTATCTCAGGCTTATCGAAGAGCAGCTGTAAGTTTTATTTGGAAAATCAATTAATCAGAGAAGATACCAGTTTTCTTGATCTTGTTCCTAATCAATTCATCATAATATTAAGGAAGGACTAGATATTGCAAATCGTGTCTAATTGATTATCTTTTTGAAGACCATAAAACTCGCATTCGATTTTCCATTTTACGGACATTCGATAAACAACGTGACAGTTGCAACAGGTGGCTTCGTCTATTTGGGAGATCAAGTTCACGCCTGGCTGGCGGCGACACAGTACGTTGCTCCCCTCATGGCCAACTTCGACTCCAGCGTTTCAGAGAATGCGACCGTAACAACTTTGAGCAATGGTCAGTCCAGCTCCCTTATTCATTCATATACATGCATAAAATTTTGTTTAAATGGAAGCTTACATTATCCTAACTATTATTTACCTCCTCTTTGCATCTCTAATAATTCTCTTATCTATTCAGGTTTCTTGTTTTTCCCTTTCGTTTGCATTCAATGCTTTTCTTGCATTTTTAGAACATTCTTCACCCCCTCAAGTACTTTTTCCTTGCTTTTGCGTTTTACCTATCTGTACTTTGCTCGGCTGCAATTATTTCCAGTTGCACTGAAGTGAGTAAAACGTCAGAACAAACAGCAGTCTATACGTTACTTATTTCTGAGTATTCAGATTCACCTAAGTGCATGATTCACGCTTTATAGATACACTGATCTGAAACAGATACCTTAAGAATATCTACTTAAAGTATATTTATAACATGTTTCGCTAATAGCAGAGAGTAACAATACGAATGTATAACTATTACTATACACGACTAAGCTCTTATAATGCATAATGTCTATTAAACTACGTTATATCTAATCTGATCTATACTCTGTGCACTTTGTAACTACTATTTTACATGTACAGCTGTATAATATTTCATAATCCTAAATAATCCTATCAGATTTACTCGGCTACTCTCCTTAATCCGCGTATTGTCCAATCCTCTATTATTCTTTCTATCTCTCCAGCTTTGTATTAGTAACAGTAGGTACTGGTATTAACACTTTTGTACAAAATAACGTGAGAATGTACCAAAATGTACATAGCAAATATTTACAAGACGAAAACTAGTAGCTTTATAGGTACTTCAGTGTTTTGTGTACAGGCATCTGATTTTGATTATCTGTCTTGTTCAGGTCTTGAAAACTTAAACATTTCATTTCATTTAGTTCGGATTCGATATGGTTGGCTAATTTTAGTTTTCTTGGGTTAAGGTTGAGGAGGTACAATAAGCTTATACAAAGACAGAGATAGAGGAGACCATGCAGGACGTTGGCTTTACCGATTTCAGACAGACAGTCAGAGAATAGACAGACTATATTATTACAATACCCTGCCACGTATGCTAAATACAATAGCATGTTTGCTGAATTTTTCGTTGCAATAATAGTAGTAATATAGTAAATTCTTAGTAAAAGCCTGCTAGTGCACTTCAGCTTCAGTTGAGATGAGAAGCGACCGTGTGCATGGATTTTTGTGGGTGTAAATGAGTAATGAATAAAAACGCATTTTTAAGTTAATCTACCTAGGCATCAAGGATATTGTGTTACGCCTAAGCTACCGGTTTGAAAGGGGAAGTAAGTGTGAACACTTATTGCTAGTCGATATTAACTAAACTATAAATTCTGCTAGAACTTGTGTACCAACTATTTTAACTAAAGGCCTCGCCTCAAATAACAATGTAAAAATTTTCATCTAGAGATAACGAAGCTAAAAGTAGGTTTACTTTCGTGTCTGCATTATTGCTTCGATTCCTTTTCTTACGAAACAGGATAAGGAAGAAAGTTACATGCATGGATACGCTGATATGCGCAGATTTTTGTAGAAAACTGAATTATTCATTAGCTATCCTACTTGAACGATGTAAAAGGCGGCTGGGGTTGCTCAATAATTATGGAAGTCTTGTCTTGTGTGTGTTGTGTTATGCACTGAAATGAAGTATTGCCTATTTGGGAATTGGTAAACAATCATAATATATTTTCCATTTACCCGAATATTAGTAGCTTCGCTAACTTTTAGCTGTTAGAGAATTATCGTCACACAAGAAAGTACGATAAGACTGCTTAACGCGCGGCATTAATAATGTTAATACAAATACGAAGACTCAGAGAGCAAACCTTTTCTAGAAGTTATAGACCCTTTTCTTACAAAACAAACCATAGCGTAGGAAGAAAATGATGCAAATCAAGAGGTCTCACTCAATGCCCTAGCATTCAGCAAAAAATATGTATTTGTATCAACCATTCATCTGTAGCATGACTTTTGAATCAATCCAACTGTATTCTTTTGTAAAGTAGACCAAATCAGAGAAAGATGATAGAGTCTTGGAAGGTATAGTCGTAATATATCACAACAAAACAGTTAGTTGACAAGGCAGAACGTGCCGCAGAAACAAAGGTAACGAATAATAAGATAAGAACAGAATCAACAAACGACAAAAGTAAGGAGTGTTCGAGTATTACGTTCCCAACTTATTAGGTTCGATGAAATCCTTCAACAAAGACATCAAGCTTTCAGTTCTAGCTTATTATTCCCTCCCTAGTCCCCTATACGTCCAAATAATTAAGTTGGACCTCAGAGATAGGGATTAACAGAAAAAAATTGGATTGCTCCTACAATAACCTTCCCTTGTGAGACTAAACACTAAACTATCATATTAATCTCCGAAATTGTTATACTATTAATTCAGGAACTTGTATTATTATAAACATTTTAGTTTGACTGCTTTAGATTTTTGAAAGATCGCAACAAGAATCCATAAAATGGTCTTTATAATATTTGAACGCTCCCTAAGAAGAGGTCTTCTCCGGTAATGCCTTGTCATGTGTAGGATGAAGGAACAAATGCATTGCTGCTGTTGCGCTGCTGGTTTCATTTGTCTGTTTTGTAAGATTAGTTTATGGATAAGAGGGATTCAAAACGACAGAAACACGAAAACAGATTCAAGAACAACATCATTGACTTTATACAATACACCGACTTCGTTTTTATTTACACTGCTCTATCCATCTTACACTGAAAGGTATTTGGGGGACTCTACTAAATGCCGTCTCAATCCTTTTGTATGTCTACATGTCTCTTACGTTACGACATTTCTAACAGTAAAGTTAAGTAGACTATATTTTGGCACACATTTTAATATACGTATATTCCAATCGACTACGCCAAAGTATTGAATTCAGAACAAATGCATTGTTACTGTAACACACTTTACCATCCCACACCTATAGCATGATACCTATGCTTGAAAATTTTAAATCCTCACGTCTTCTGCTTAGCCTCACGCTAAGACAATTGATTCTCCATTTTTGGCATTACCATTTCCTGTCTGTAAAAGTTATCTTATACTTTTGGGATATCATAAAGGGAATTAGGTTGGTGGATTATTATTCCTGAAAAAGATTCTTAGTTCAAGTTGTGATGGCTTCTTTTTAATTGAATTCATTTATGCATATACCTAAGATACATTATTATAATGTCAGAAATTAAGGTACGTGTGCACAAGTATAAATGTACGTACAAATTACAAATGCAGTTTGTATTGTATTGTAAACAGTAAATTGCAGAATTTATTGTTAGAGTACTTTATAATTTGTATTACCTATGTAAGCGTAGTACCACAATAATATGTATTTATGGGGTAGTATACTATTAAAGAGTAATGTTTATGCAGTCTTCTATCCAAAACATTTTGTTCGGCCTAAATGGGATCGACAGGAAGTGAAGAAGATCTACTAAAATGTGTTTCTGTAGTCTGACAATGCTCTTTGCATAATTTCCTGCCTTTCCCTCAAATTTTGATGCACTTTTGACTTTAGTATCGCATCTACTATGTGCAACATGTTTATCCATATTTATTAACCTAGTAGCACTGGCACTGATACCATGTTTTATTCTACTACACAATAGCCAGAATATGTTTTGCTTCTATGCACGGGCAATAAAGTAAATAACGACCGTAGACCGTAATCCATGTAGTATGTAGTGTTGAAGTATTATATGTACGCACAATGCATATAATGGTATCTTTTACACTTAAAATTAGGGTAGCATTGTATATGAGTGGGTTGTTATTGAGTGAATACTCTCCTGGGTTGTAACTTGTGACTCAAGTGATGTCAAAAGCAATAGTTAGCATTTTACGTGTTTATTATGGCTATGCAAACAGTGATCTATGACGAGTAGATATTTAAAGGGGTGCCCTTTCATGCGCCTTGTACAAATGAACTTTAAAGATTACCCTTAGCATGTTCGGTGATGTGTAAAGTAAACGAACCGACTGGCAATGAGTTGAGTAGAATTGTTTTTAAAACGCGTCTAGCCCTATTTCGCTTTTATGTATTTAGAATATCTACTAACAAGCACGATGTGCTTCGTATGCTAATTTAACAATTTATCATGTTGTTCTATCTTTGCTGAGGGAGTATTAAATTGTATATCTTGCTTTGTTATTTAAGCAGTGCCTACCTAAAAATGTATACAATGCACTACTCAGAAGTGTACACTTAAATATTATTATTATATTGTGCCGATGGTTGATGTATTCCGAAACCTACACATGCCTCTATCCATAAAAGTAAGCATACCATATGCAACGGTGTGCTACAATAATTTTCAGTGAAAAGTGGACCAAGACAAACTTTAACATAAAAGGTAGCTAATTTATTTCATAAGGCCAGCAATAAAAACCTGACTAATTAATTTGTAAGCTTTTTTCGCATAGATAATTCAATTGTCTATATAGGTACTACTCAACTAAATCTAAATGATGATAGTATGCTGTACAATTTTAAGTTTCACGATTCATTTTTCTATGCATGATTGTGTGTGGAGTTCACATAATTATACTCATACACTGTGGGGGTGTGGACGCTTTAAACATACCCATCACACATTTCATGCATCTGAGCCGAGTGAGAAGTGAGATTGAAATTAATTTGTTTTTGAAATACATTCTTAAGTTTTGTCTCACCGTAAATTAAATTACGTGAAATACTGCTGAACAATTCAAACGCTAATGCACCATGGCTAAGTTAATTGGATGCAGCGCTAGCGAGCATGGATGACTATCTCATGTATAGCTTTCTATTTTTGTTGCCTGTGGTCAACTTTAATTCAATATCTTAAAATAAAGAGGAATTGCAATGCATATAGTATCATTTTACTTAGGGCAATGTAAATTGGTGATAGAATCAATCATGCAAGTGTGACCACTAAATTGCGTAAAACAACATTACGCACTACGGTTAAAAATACATCTGGCCACGCAACTTAAAAATACATAAATTGTCAACAATCTTCAAGATTAAGAGATGTGATATTGAACATTAACGTGGTTTACATGTACTTATAATACTTCTCACTAGTTATCATCCAATTAATCAAACAGTTTCTTTTAACTGTAGAAATTATCATTGTTTGTGCGAACAGTGCAAACAAATTCTGCAAAAGTTTCGGCATCCTTTTCAGTTGTATTCCACGACTTTCGTTTAACCTAGGCATGAAAGCATAGACTTTATTGATAAATAACCCAGTGGTTATTTAATTTGGTTAATAAGTTATAACATAATATTAGCCAGATGGGGCAGGGAACCTGCTTTTATTCAATCAGAACTAGTTTTAATAATATAATTTGCTTGCTTTGCTGACGGCTTTATCTGTGTTTGTGATTTATTATGTTGCTGCGTTGCTCAATGTGGTACAGAAGGTTTGATTTCGTTTAGTGGAACAATTAGACTTGGTACTACAGTGTCAGTTTAATTACTACACACTTGTATAGAAATTAGACTCGTCTTAAATATGAATTTCCTGCGGGGGCATTTCAAAGTAATTAATAGTGTCTTAAAATGATTGGCTAAGTTCCAATTGGGTACACTTAGTAGCTAACTTCTTATTGTTAGTATCAGTTAATTGTATCAAATGTTGTTTGTGATTTGCAGAAAACTTCTTTACTGTGGAATGGAGACATGTTCACTTACAAGACTCTCAGAACAAAGGACCATTCACATTTCAGACAACGCTGTACAAAAATGGAACAATTGTGTTTGCGTACAGAGAGATCCCGATCCCTATTCGAGACATTAATGATACGATGCATCCAGTGAAAGTTGGATTATCTGATGCTTACATCAGAGATCGCACTATGCTCTGTAAGTGTCTTTTTGTCATTTATTTTAGTCCGTCACTAAATTACTCTTAATTTCCTTTTCAATAGCTGATGTGTTATTACTATATAGGTATATGCATTTAAATGGTAATTACTATAGACAATGTTTTAACTAGGACATAGGAAGAATGTAGTGTAATGCATGTAATGCAGCATGTCAAAGACTTTAAACAAGCATGTAAAGCCACACCTAACAGTCTAATATTATGACTTTATCCATTTTCCGTCGTATAAAGATTAAGAATTATTACTATGATTGAGTCGTAGCTATCTTAATAGAATGTACACAGAGAGACAGAGAGAAATCTGCTGGGCCAGGAAGATTATGACTTTTAATGCAGCATGCAATTTAAAGTTACAGTTTTACTTTAATGGCAGTCATTTTAAAAGAGACGTTGACTGCCTCGAATTGCATTGAATTGCATGGTAGGATGAACTCAATGACTATTCGTATCCTATATCTTGTATATAGTTTGTAGTAGTACTCTGTTCACAATAAATTACTTCATAGGTACCAACGTTGCTTTACAACTAAGATATTGTATTTTAGTGAAGTAATGCGGCATGGCTTGGCATGTGGCATTGCATTGCCTTACGAATGTCTTGGTTGAGGTTATGTGAGGTTAGGCTTTTCTTACTTTCGATAAGGATTTATTTTATGTTCATCTAACTTGACTTCTTTTTCATTCTTTCTAAACTATGGTCAGAAATGCTACACAGTACTAAATATCTTAAAAGTAATGTAAAGTAATCTACTCTCTCTTTCTTTTCTTAATTTTATGAACCTATGTAATGTATTACGCTATCAAGCATTTGTATCTCTGTTTTCGTACAGAGAAATACCTGCCCCTATCTGTTTTTGACTTCATTCAGTAAACTTTGTAAAATAAAGGCAGAGAGAGACACTGAAACATGTTGAGAGTTCGACTGCATTGTTCCATATATCTTTAATACAGTAAGCTTAATAGTAACTGTTTCTTGCAGATGAGTCTTGCACGTTATATAATATAAAAGTAGATAAGAGTACAGTAAAGATTTTCTAACACTAAGTACGTTACCTTATAATGTATAAGCGTAATAATAACTGTCTAAAACTAGTTGGAAGTTTGTCCATTTATTACTTGCAATTACGATGCATTCTGCTGCAATAAATATTTCAAATGATCTATAATGATGCTATGTGTTTGCCAATTAAACATGTTTTGTATGAATAACGATGTATTTCTTTATGATTTTTCAGTTGTTAAACAAAAAACTATTTATGAGTACGACCGGGTTGACTTGAAGGAATTTGAAAATTTTAAAATTGCCAATGGAACAGCTATCGTATTTACTCCTAGACCAAGCTGTCCAAGTTTCAAAGGATGTGAGGACTGTACGAAAAATGCAACTGAGCAATTTGATGTGAGTGCACTCAAGTTTTCTTTGTATTAAATATTATGTCTAAAAATTTAATTGTTATTTTCTTAAAATGATAATAGTGCGCCTGGTGTCCGGAATTAAAACGATGCTCTGATGGGACAGACAGAGGTCGTCAAGAATGGATAATAAAGGGCTGTGACAAAGAGCATGCTTCCTATAAGCACCAAGAAGAATGTTCTCAACCTTGGGCCCCAACTACTGCTTCAACATATCAGATTTCGCCGAATAATCCACGTCACAATTCCATTGACCATGAAGACGAACACCGATCTGAAGCTGTTTCTAAAGTCAAAGCCCCAGGTTTGTTATACTTTAAGTATTAAAACTACAAAATGTGCTTAGCTTACAAAATCAGAAATCAAATTAATCGGTTGTTTTTTTTTCAGAAACTCAAGGAATGGGTACGGCAGGAGTGATTGGTGTTTTATTTTTGATCATGCTAGTTTTTGGTGGGATGGGATGGGCTTTTTACGCCTATCTTTATCCTCATTCGCCTTCTGGACAATTACTAATCAGAGTAAGTTTTAATAAGCATTATACACGTTTCTTAACAAACATTAGCTTATCGGCATAACTAATTTGAAGTTGAGTTGAGTCTCTAAATGAAAATAAGGACATAACAAAATTAGTAAACTAAAATATTAAAGCCAGCAATTTCTGTTTTCAGTATCGACCAACACAATGGGCCTTTAGACGAGGAGAAGCTCGCTACACTGCTGCGTCCATACACATGTGATAACTTATATAGATAAATATCTAACTATATTTAGGTATAGTGATGTCAATTTGTGAAATGGTAATTATTAATTATCAAGTATAAAGGTAATAAGTGTATATAATATGTAAGTACAGTTTCTGTACGTTGACTAGAGAGATACACGCCCATCCCACGTGTACATCACACGTGAAATAAATTATAGTATTTTTAAGTCCTAATTGAACTATCTATAATTAACAAGAAATGATACAGTCTAATTGTTTGTACAGATCTGTAGACCTTTGTACCGTCTTGTCATATTACCTACGCCTTATTATAAAGCTTCGATAATAGTGTTAACAATTTATGTTAATGTATTCGCATATTTGCAATGCAGACGATCAGGAAAAGTACCGAGTTGCATTGGGCAGCTAGTGACTATATAAATTAAAAGAAATGTTATCTGCAGCTTTGTACTTTTACTAGTAGAACGAGTATTTAGTATTTGTAAATGTTGCATAATACACACAATCAGCTAACAAATGTATAGCATAATACATATCTCACGTACTAAGTATATATCATTATGCATAATGTTATCTTGAAGTAAAATCTAACAACTACTGAAGCAGATTTAAGATAACTTTAGTCAAGTCACATTAGTATAATTTCCTATATTATTATTACATCTACTGAAACCTGAACAAATATAAATTATACTACAATTCAAACGCTATAACAAATAGGAAGGTGCAATTGTTTTCACAGTTTAAATGAAAAGTAAGGTGCAACTGAGAGTGAATGTGTAATCATTTGTACATGTCTAGATTCAATCAATTAGTGTATAGACATTGTGTGAAGTGTAAATGCATTTTGTTGTCTTGTCATGTTAAGCCACTGATTAACTGAAAGGTGATCTTTTTGATCTGTACGTTATGTTTATTAGTACCAACTCTTAAAGAGGCTAGTTAGTTTTACAATTTTGTAGTAGTGAAGTAGTGTGTACTAAATAATTGTACTTATGTACCGTAGAGGGATTACTACACTGCAATTATTTGTTGCATTTAATTACTATCAAGTTTCCAACTAAATAATACAATACACCGACTTCATGACATCGTAATGAGAACCATACAACTTAAAAGTCTAAAAAGACTATTTTGATACTCTATTTGATTGTCTATTATATAAATTCTTCCGGTTAGTGTTAGTAGTACGTAATTATAGTTCACTAATGCCTAACACAGAAGAAACATATTATGCACTTTACTAATGACATATCGTATGATAAACATATATGCAATCATTATGCCTTAGAAAAACTTCTTCGGATGATTATTTCAATTATTCAATATTATTATTTTCTTTAGAATCTCATTCAAAAGTAATACCTTTGTTTTAAAGATTGGATTGGAGTATTAGAGTTGTGGCATCCCGACTGAAAAATATAATATTATAATATTTGTATTTCAGTCACATTCACATTTGCAAGGTTTTTAGATTAAGTGTGGCTGTGATCAAGCTATTATGCATATTTAAAAATTGTAGTAGGATTCTGATTCTTATCCAAGTAGATTTTTGCATTAAAAATATTTTACCGTTTTTTATCTCATCGATCATATTTACGTTGGTAATGAATAAAGTTTACTTCATTTTAAGTTCGTTAGTGAATAACTAGCTTTTATACTAGCATAATGGTCTCTTAAATTGTTTAATTTCCTCAATTGTGTTGTGTATAATGGTAATTTGATGTTTTAGCTAGTTGTTTAAGAATCCTTTAAGAAAGACTTGAAATGATTATGAGTGAAAAAAGTATGAAAAATAGTATATGGTATTAAGTATGGTTTTCTGATGAAATGTGTTATACTAGCCATGAAGTTGTTTATACCTAAATCAAGTTGTGAACTTAATCTCTAATAGAGTTTGATAATTGAAATGCTTTTACTATGTTGCGTATCTATACTTAATTGCATATTAAAATAAATCTTTATGTAATTTACAAATAAATTTTGTGTCAAGTGGTCACATGTCAAACACACATTGATACAAAGCACATTCATGTAGAAGAATGTATAGTAGTATCCAGCCAAATACCAAAACTAACCATATCTGTTAAGAACGATAATGTTATGCATCTAAACAATCTAAATGTTAGAAAGGTTATTTAGTTAATATTTTCAGCATAGCATATCGACATCGACTCTGCTAAATAAAAAATAATCCATCTCTTCACTTCTGATTATCGGATCTTAGACGAAGTGAGACTTTGGTACAATTTAGTTGGTCAGCCGCAGTGATATTGAGAGAATTTCAGACCCCGTTCATAAATCACAAAACTGTTAACAATTATTTTTTGTGGGTTTTCGATCATTTCCCCTAGAACAGTTCGCCGAATCTAAGTAGACTAAGTACTCACCCCGTAGAGAAGGTAAAGTTTGTCTAATCCATCCTTGAATTTCGCGACGCACGGGACGGGTATTTCTACATAATTGAAATGGCTCTATACTACATATATACCGAATAAACAGGAAGAGATTAATTACATCACTTATTGCTACCTCCATATATTTCTACTTCTACTTATGTATTTAAGGGTATCCCACACGTCACAAAAACTACATCAGACAGACAACTCGTTTCACTTAAAAAAATAGATAATAAACTATATTATTATGTTATTATTCGTACTAGCCCGAAACTTATATTATAGGTACATAATACGTATTTTATGCATAATAAGTATATTTATACAACTTGTGTACTTACTGGTATTCTTCAGGTATGCAAACGTCATCACCTAAGCCATGCACATCGCTTTGGGTAAGTAGTCATCATGGAATTATGGTAACGAGCATTAGTTTTGCAACACTGCAAAAACAAGTGCGAAGGATTTTCTGTTACGAATGATACCCATATGCTATATACTAAATTAAAACAGTCATACACGTGGTGATACTTATAACACGGCTAAATAAATTACCTATAGTACATAGTGTGTGTTACGTACATCAAACATTATCCGGTTGGTGTGTACTTTAATGATTACATGATTAGCATTCAATAGTAAATAAGTACGTAGTGGACAAGCTATGTCGCTATAATATTTCACATACGCACTACCGCACTACTACGCACTAGTACTTGTGTTTAGCCTGTTTATTTCTTACTAACCCTTGGATGTTGAACACGCAAAAGGAACTTACTTGGGAATAAGTTGGCCTATTACCTACCACACGTGCTCTAATCAAAGCCATAAAAATGTACCGAATGCTGCATTACAAATATATTGTACTGTACTGGATAACAACAATTCCAGCATAAACATGTAACTTCGAACGCGAGCATAACCAACAAGCGACATAAAAATGTTGGCACAGTAGAACATCATATAAAACAGCGAATGAGTTGGTGCTATATAAAGCAAAAGAGCAAAGGAATAGGAACAAAGAATTTGCTGAAATTCTAAAATCTATTTAAACTTTATATCTTACTACTACAAAGAACAAGAACTTGACTCATATCCAAATTAGAGGGTTAAATAAATATGAATGCATATGATAAATAAATTACAGATTATACACACAAGACTGATACGCAGACACATCTATAAGTGTTTTTTAATTCTTTGTGAAAATGAATTCAATCAAAGTTCCATTCCCATCCAACTTCATAAATTGCAAAAACAAGTTCATGTTAAGTAATGGACTTGGGACTCACACTCTTCATATGAGACAAAAAATGACAACTTGCGTATTAACGTAAGAAAGAAGTCACATTTACATGAGGTAACTTAGGTAGGAATAAAACTTTTTGTGGAGATGCAGATGGAAATGATAGATAATCATACAGAGAAATTCAGAGAATACAGACTAAACGGCTGAGAGCGAATGGCGCCGGCGCAAATATCTTTACTACGAAACTACGAAGTAGAATCATTCAATTTTGTAATACCCTATCTCAAAACTTGGATATGGATAGATTTAATTTGCGAATGATTCACTTACTCCAGTTACAGTCAGTTTAGCCTTCACCCTAACAAGTCCTCTATATATATATTATAATATTAACAATTTCGGACATAATATTGCTAATTCATCCATATTTATATTATATACTTGTTGCAAAAACCAATTAGAAACAGTTTGTTTTAGTATATATGGCTAAAGAGAAGTCGTGAATTATAATAATAAAACGCAAATGCAATAAAGTTGTAAAGCAGACTTTGACTTAAGTATAAAAATTAAGCTGGTTAACTCAAACAATTGTAAAAGAGACTGATATTGATACTGAATATTGATTTCAGAGTAAAAAGTGTTGAGTGCAATCGGTTTGTGTAGAGGAGCAAAACGCATAACTTACCCGATACAACAGCGCTATATGCCAAAACAATGATCGATTGCTAAAAATAATGATCAATATTTAAAATGACGATGCTGCGTTTCAATTGCATTACAACAAAATATAGTGGCACCGTGGAAAAGCACAAGGCGGACCTATTCACAACATATAATAGCAACGTATGAAAAACAAAAATTTCTTAAGTTAACTATAAAAGTTTTTGAATATTATTATATTAACATCGCAGTAGAACACAACTTAATGATTATTCGGAATATTCGGATGTACTTGGCTTAAACTTAACTTGAAATGATTCGTATTTTAAAACCCCAGTTTAAATATGGTGCATAATTATGTTTATGTGCATTATTAAATAAAGATCCGAGAAAGGGCTTAGAAATAAACTGTATTTAAGTCATAAGTAACTAAATTGAATGTTTATTTTTTGCAGACACCCAATTAATCAACATACGTCTGACGTCCATTCTTCAGGTGCAGAGACTGAAATTACTAAATCGAAAAGTGTTGCTCCAAAATTGACTTTTAAAGGGCAAGTAAGTTACCTAATTATGCCGATTTTGAGGTAAAATGTCAAAGAAAGCCGGGATTTTTGTATGACACATACATACATCTATTTGTATGAAATTATTCTTAAATACACCTGAATTAAAGAATTATCATCCTAGTGGTGGTGTCCTTATAATATTATGACCAGCAGGCACTAACAGAGTAGTTAAATATTTGATTTGCTAAATTGCATTTATGCCATTTAGATAAGATATATTTTCTTAGAAAGCTAGTAGATAGGGCTACCAATTTTCCAGCATTGCATTTTCATTAGTCTGAATATTTTTAATATGGCTTTGCTGGATTCAATTGGACAAATATTAAGTTTATAGCCTTATACTAGGTTAGACATTATATTTAGTTTGTTATCGAATTATATTGTCTTGATGGAGTAAACAGAAATTATTCAAAAAACTTTTCCCATATGCTACCGTGACCATGACCGGTCCTATCATATGTAATGTGTATACAATTAATATTGCAATTTATAGATCGAGATTTTACATCTCATGTTTGAAACACTCTTAATATGCAGTCTTATTGGGGACAAAATGTGTTTCGGCCATCAGAAGTATTCAGAAAATTATCATGACTCCATAATTTACATGTTAGCATGCAAATCAGCATTTAATTTTACATATGATGCAATGAGCATTTAATATTTGTACAATGATTACATATCCTTTTTTCTTTGTATAAATTATAGAATCTGCAACGATAAGCAAGTGGAAAATGCTGATATGAGTGCATTTGAACTGCAGATAAGAGTTAGGCCGGAAAGACTGACTAGACAGTTTTCGATCAAGCTAACTTGCTTGCTTTGCATTTGTATCTCATACAATGACTGCACTGTAATAATTTGTTATTGCAGTCTGGACATTTTCCTTAATTGATGAATACATCAATACATTTAAATATGTATATTTCACCACACTTGATGTTCGTTGAGTGTGTCTCACTAGTCCTAGTCGCATTACAATATAATTCCCATGTACTATTTCATCTACCTATGTAATGCTTTCACCATCTTAAAATAATTTCCAACTTGAAATGATTTTTTCCATTTTTTGACGATAAATAGAATATAGTAAATACCACTTTTTGCACCGTTCTTAAAATTGTCCAACTGGGCACCTGTCACTGTCGTGTCACGCCACGTCAATTATACAACATAATCTTACGACTGTGCGTTATGTGACTTGACAGTGTCAAAAAGTCACTATCCGCTCGCAACTGTCATACAGTCGTTATGTAATGGTCAAACATTCAGGAATTCCTCAACCGATGAACTTAGTCTAATCTGTCAGTATACCCATCGAATGTTACATTTTACATTAGCATAATGCATGACTAATTTGAACTTTGATTTCTTAAGTGAAATCATGTCTGTAACTAACCTATGAAATGTCTTGAGATGATGCAAAGATATCATAGATGTTGATGTAGTATTACATTATTTTATATATACTTTATCATTGCCAGCAGCTAGCCCAAACCGGCTACCCTTTGCTACGATTGAAACTCCACTTTCTGTTCTTCAGTATGACATATTCTATAGGCATTTAATTTCTGTAATATTAAATTTTGTGGTAAAACGGTTTACACTTGAGATTGTTCAGATAACAATTATCTGTTGAAATATGTTAGGCAATTGAAGAAAGCCTGTACCCACTACATCTGTCCTGCTTAGTCGACTTTCAAGTTGAAATTTTCAACATTATTTTTATATTTGGCCATTTAGATTTAGACTATCCGTTTTGCATAGTTTATCGTATTGTGTTTTCAGATGGTCAATGTTATGGAGTTATGAGTAGAGCCAGTAGAATTATTTATTGACTGACACGTGTTACCTAGAAAAAATGTTGCTTTGAATGCCCCGAATATTTGCGTGTGATAATAAGTAGTACTGTGTTGTGATTCAATCCTCCATACACAAATCCAATTGGTGGTTACGTACACGGCTTACCTATTATCGTGCACAATAATAATAACGTCTATCTAGGTTATCAATGCAGGCAAATAATCATACTTACTAATTTTTTGTGTGAGGTAGGTATTCAATAGGATTTTACTACGTCGTTATGTGCGATATATCTATGAAGTTATTTCGGGGCTGGATCTGCCTACCTACACAATTTCACAAGTTCATTCGGCATGCTGAAAGATTCTCCTTCGATATGATATAAGCAGATGATTAGATAGAGCAGAATTATGATAATTTGAGCGATAAAATTAGGCTTCCGCAAACGCAATCACATTGAATGTCTTCTTTCGTATAATTATATTATATAGTATTCTATCGTATAGTATATATATATATATATATATATATAATGACAGAATCTATTATATCCATATTATGCAATGTACTGTACAGCAGTATCGAGTACCTAATTGCTTTTGGTTTACACATTTCTTTTTTAAAAAGCAATTAGTTAACTTACTTACCCCAGTCCCAGTGATGAGTTAAGTTACCAACAAATGAGTTTCCTATTAATGCTTAGTTTTGGTTTACATAAATATGCACAAACTGTTATTTTGCGAAAGAAATCTTATAATGTAGTTATAAGATTTAGGTCCATATGGATGGAACTAATATTTAGGTTTCAACATTCGCAAGAGAAACTCAAAGGTCATCTCATCGCTGATTGGGATTACTGATTAATATCAGACAATTTTATTTTTTTGTATTTGATTTAATTCAGTTGTGACGTTATAGAATAAACATTTTCCAAGCTCAATCAATTTACATAGGTACACCGGCCATTTATTTATGATACTGATGAACCAGTAGTATGTAGGTAGGTACATTCTCTGCTGGGTTTACCGTTCATGTACTAGTAACAGTAAGTATATAGTTTTACATATTACATGTTACGTTCTCATCACGGGAAATATGGTTGTAACCTTCGAGAGAATTGCCTTACACAAACGTTACAGACTTGTACTTGATGTGTGATACAGATAAAGCTGTTTCAACTTTCCTACTTTAAAAGTTATATTATTGTTAGGATGCCTGGAAGGAGTTAATTAGGTGGAATTAATTAAAGTTGTACCTGTCAGGTACAGTGTCTGAAATTAGTATTCGTCTCTTAATACTTTAGTTCTCACACATTAATCAATAGAGGTTTTTTATAGGAATTATTTTTCAAGAGACAGGATTGACAGGAGAATTATGCCAAAATTGTGGTTTCAGTTTCAAAGAATTTTATTGTATTACAACGTACTGAACTGAGATTTGCTAAATTATATACGATGAGTTATGAGTTCAAATGATTTTATGATAATAATATGGTTATGATATATGATTTACCTTCCCGTACGTCATACGGCAGTCGGTGTAATAAGAAAGTAGAAAAAATGCATATCCAAGTAACAGTATGTACCTCAGGCCCTTTTCATGACTTTTTCCAGGAAAAATGGTGAATTGATATCTTTGATGTTCAGGTTTCTATCACGGAGTGTTCTTTTAGCAAAGTAGCATCTACTTGAGATAAAACTATCCAAATCAAGTGCTACTATTGTGTTGCTTGATTTGGTTTGTAAAAAATATCTGGATACACTGGTGTAATGAAGCATAATGTACTTTTTTGTGCTAAAAGTATCATAAGTGCCTGTGTGTGTGAGATATAGCTGATTGTTTAGTTAGTTGGATGTTTCTTTCTATCGTGTTGATTGTTGATAATTCATTAATTTTTGCGTATGGGAATTCCAGAATGAAGATGGACAATCGAGATGTGTCCGTAGTAGGCGAAGCAAGCTTGAGTGCAAGTGGCAGCAGGCCGTTTTATTTTAACAGCAATCATGCTGGTAGCAACAATAGAGGCCTCACCTCCTCCTCCACCTTCAACACGACATTCACGACTCACCAACAAACACCCACTAATTCTCCTGGAAATCGTGCAGAAGAAGAGCGACCGGACCGAGATCACGGAAGAGGAAACGGAATGCGAGATCGAACGGCAAATCGTTCCATCCCGGAACGTGTTGCTCAATTCTATTACACTCTTGGCCTCTTTTGTTCATCTCATCCCGTATGGGTCATTATCATGGCCATTTCTATAGTACTCTTTTCCTGGTAAGACTTGCTCAGATACTAAATGCTAAGGCCAATTTAGTGTATATGAAATCAATTTCCGAAAGAATTCACTGATCTTGATTGTTGATTTTAGTATTCCGCTACTCAGTCTTCCCTTGCCAGGAAACAAACCTCAAGAATTCTATACTCCGTTTGAAAATTACACAAACCCTCCTCTAACTGGTTGGGAAGGATCAGATTGGCCAAGATGGTACCGAGGCCCTCCTGTGACCTATATCCAACAAATCTTTGTGAAATCCACTGTTCTTCCGTGGAACTCTGATCTTTTGCTAACAGACGCTTTTCGGGGACCTTTGGCTCAAGTATTTCATTTGGTGGAGTCAGTGAAGGGCATCAGAAGTGTTAATGAGTGAGTTGTCGTACCTCAGCTAACAAACTTCTGTTAAGTGAATGAAATAATAAATCTTGGTATTTATAGGTCAGCCGGTTTGACAGATTTATGTTTTAAAGTGGGAGATGTAAAGTCTAAAGCACTGAAAGGAAAGATATCGATGCTTCCAGAGTACAATTGCCTTCTTCTATCGCCAGCTAATTTTTGGCAGCAAAATTATGTCAAGTTTCAAGAAGATCCAGATATTTTGGCAACCATAACTAATTATCAGAGCCATCAAAAAGGGAGGAGTGGTTTGGCTGAAATACTATTGGGAATGAATGTCAGAGAGACGGGTTTGAGACGTTACCCATTAAAAGCTCGGCAAAGGATCGTTACTTATGCTATCACAATTGTTTTGCAAACTTATGACCAAACGTAAGTTTCCTAAAAATAAATGTAATTGTCCTGAATGTGACACTTATGTTACCTAATGCTGTCTGTTTTCTGTTTAGATTTGTAGATAATTTGAAATCAACTCTAAATAAATTGCATCCTCCAAAATCTTCATTGTCTACACTTTCGTCAACAACAGTGAAAAATCAACAGATGAACATTAGTGACAGTGCCCGTCATGGAGGAATTCCTACTGACGAAAATATTGGCAAAGATGAGCAAAGAATTTTTCACATCTTCTACCCGTCTCAGTCTTCGCTGTTGGAAATGATTCCGCTGGTTATAACATACGGTGCTATGTATGTGTATGTGTATTTTTCTGTGAAAAAAGTTGAAATGATTTCGTCGAAATCAGGAATGGCTTTCACTGCACTGGCCACCGTTGTTGCCTCCCTTTGTATGTCAGTTGGACTTTGTTCTCACTTTGGAATGACTTTTGAAATAAATGCCAAAGCCATCTATCCTTACCTTGTGGTCATAATCGGTCTAGAAAATATTTTGGTACTTACACGCTCGGTTGTTTCTACTGCTACCCATTTAGACGTGAAAATCCGAGTTGCTCAGGTACTTTTATTATGCTTGTTGTGAGATTTTTTGTTCTAGCATTTTGTGTGCCAATGTAAACTTCGATCAATTGTAAATGATAGTTAAACATTCTAATTTATTTTTTAGGGTTTAAGTAAGGAAGGATGGAGCATCACAAAAAATCTACTGACCGAAGTTACAATCCTTACAATTGGATTCTTCACATTTGTTCCATTAATTCAAGAATTTTGTATCCTCGCAATTGTTGGGTTATTATCGGATTTCTTCTTGCAAACGTTTTTCTTCGCCACAGTATTATCAATTGATATTCACAGAACGAAAATGTCTTCAGATCCGTCCCACCATTTAGGTTCATACTCAAATGCTCCATTTAGAACTCCACTTCATCAAACAGTAACTTCTTCCATGGTGCCTCCCCGATTAGCTTCTGGAAAAATTAAGAGGACAAAATCCAATCCGAGAATATCATCAGAATTCAATGTCAATGGAGTTTTGAAGAAATCTTGCGCCAGCCCGACTGGCTCCGTTTCTGTGGTTGCTCCATCACAGTCGACGCCAATCTTAGTAAAAATTCCTAAACGGCTACGATTAGTCTATTTTTGGGCAAGGACACGGTTTTTCCAAAGAACATTTACGATTTTCATGGTCGGTTGGATATCGGTGATTATCTACGAGTCCGGCATCGTGGCTCACTTTAACTATGAGACTGAGGATGTTGTTGTTCCCATAAATCATCTTAACAACTCAAATGGCCGGCATGTAAGTAATAGCAGTGGTAATCGAAATGTAGCTCGCGTGTCTTTGGCATTAGCTAAAAGCCCTGAGAATTTGGTCGGAAAGCCTAGTTTTGTTATGCAAACACTCACGGAAAGGCAAAATAAAAATAAAATCTCAATCACATCGTCTAATGATATGGAAGATAAAGATGCAATCGCCACAAGTGTTAACAGCTTTCAGAAAGCGAAACTTCTCAAAGAACTCTATCAACAAAATCCTTACATTTGGCGAAGGTTATCTCTTTATCACTGGCAAGTCTTACTGGGGGTTTATAATGTCAGCTTGAGTGGGAAATACATCAGTGTCTTGCCTCCCATTTGTATATCAATACCTGTGGAACCCCAGGTGGCAGTCGGCTTACGGCATCCTCTTGAGCAACAGCAGGCGAGAAAGTTCAACTGGCAAGCTTTGGCCAATGCATTTGACCCACTGGATTTTGTCGGTAAGGTTCACCATTATTTTATTACTAAAATAAATGTTTATTGTGCTCATTTTATTTTTGTATTCTACAGACGAGTACGACAGTAATGTGCCTACAGTATCCCCGCTAGGAAAGATTGGCAAGAGAGGACTCATCACTTCTTCTCCAGATGATCCATATATTCCCAGTTCTCCTGTTGAATTAGCACTGACAATGCTTTTGGCGATTCCCAGTGTTATTTTCATTGCCTACACAATGGTCGTCTTTTACAAGTGCATTTGTTCCAGAAATTACGCCGATTGGAGATCAAGCTGGGGAAAGGGAAATGTTGATAATTCACAAGACTCTTATACGCAGGTAAGACTTTAATGAACAGTTTAGTGATTTAAATGCAATATTCTTTTGCTATGACCAATTTCGATTTATTTGTTTTGCATTTTCTGTGATAGGTTGTATTTGAAGCAGTGCCTCTAATACTAGACGGACATAAGCAAGAAGTGGAGTGTATGGGAAGTGATGGAAATGTCATTGCCAGCGTTTGCTTATCAGGAATACTTAAAGTATGGAATACAAGCAGCGGAGAAAACATTGTCACTGTTGATCGAAAAAGGTTTTTGACAAATACTAATAGACATTTCATTCTATGCAATTTTACGCCAAAATAGAATACCTAATACAAAATATGAAGAAATATTTTTTGGATCAGGAAATACTATAGAAGTGTATGCAAAAGCTATTAGTAAGTAGAATGAAAGTTCTTTTATAGATGTCTAAGTACGTCGTGACCTTCACAGCTTTATGAATGAATCTTATTGTTGATGGTGCTCATTTCACGTACAGTTACGGTTATAATTTTTTACGACTAGGAAGGACTACGTATTAGATTATGGACAGAGCAATTTGCATGTTCCTTTTTCATGTCTAAAGTCTGGTTGGTAGATGTATGATCAAGAATTTTAAATTCTTTTAATCTTTATTAATTTTTATGAAATCAAAAGTAGCACAGAAAAGAATTTTCATGTCTTGAAGTAGAAGCATTTTTGGCTTAGTAGTCTGCTTTGGTAATTTTTATTGTTTGCTGAGTTAGCTTATATCAGACAGAATTAATTGGCAGGATTAAGCAATATTTGGCCATGTGTGTTTTCAATCGCTGACATGTTGTAGGTAGATGTAACGTTATCTAATATGTACCTAATGGAAATGGTACAGACATCGTAGAATGGCCAGACTCTCGTGAATGCAAGGCTAGAAAAAGTAAAAATGACCGTTAGTGATAAGAAATCCGACTAAAATCACTGGATCATGAGAACATTGCTTATGTATCTAGCACGAGAAAATTGTCGTTTGAGAACTGGCAAATCATGTCATCGTTCTAACAAAATTATGGCAAATTGGATTGTACCTAATCTAATACGAACTATATACCTTGACTTAAATTAAATTCTGTTCTGTGTTTAGATTCTTTGAGCAACTGTCGACGATTGAAAATGAGGAAAGCCACAATTTTCTTATCTCTGACGGAGATTCCACAGGCTATGGTTGTTCTCCACCGTCTATGCCACCATATGACCTGGCTGACAGATTGCAATCAGTGAATATCAACAAAGAAAACCAGCGTCGTCGCTCGCAAATGCAGCATCAGCATCAGATATTGTCACAACAATCGAGTTTCGACCTGCAATACTCCAGAAAGTCGTCTGCTTGCTCTCAATTTTCTCCGCCAATGATTCAATCGAATTCTTCAGCTGCCCTGAACAATTACGAATTCAATTTTACTCAAACCCACCGTCGGACAGCAAGTTCGCCGATAAACCAGTTCAATCAGTTGAATCTCGTCAATGCAAATGTTCCGTACGGACAGCATAGCAATCTCACCAGTAATAGTGAGAGTCCTCTTAGCCGGAGTCCACCAATTCCCATTCCATTTGGTGATGGACACTCACCGACGATTTCCCCGGTGTACAATTTAAATCATACAGATATAAATTCTCATATGAGTAATGCAATACCGAACAGTCCCAACGCATTCAATTCCCCACAATTCAACACCAACACATCTCGACACGAAAGTACCGAACAGTTAAATCGTGTTGGCTCTCCTCTAAATAAAATTAGCGAAGGTTTCTCTTCGGGAAATATCAACTACTCTAGAAATCCTAATGGAATTTCTAGTGGTGAAGATGCGCCCCCAATTTGGTGCTTAGACTGTCAAGAAAATATTATTGTTCTAGGCACAGGGACTGGGCGGCTGGAGCTTTGGGATGCTTTTAATGGCTATCTGAAGGTAACAGAAATACGAACATAAAAATCAACTCTATTCAGATCAATCTGGTTTTTTGCGTCAAAAACAATTATTCTCATTCACACAGTGTACTAAAGAATGGAAATTAAGAAGTGTCAATGAGGAATTTAAGTACTAAAAATGAAAATGTAGTGGGAATGAAAATGTAATGGCAATACGTAACCTAAAGCTTTATAAATTCTGTTTTTAGTGCATTTATGAAGACAGCAGTTCTGCTGGAGTTATGTGTGTGAGAATAATTGGTAACCGGATAGTTGCCGCAAGACTTAATGGATCGTTAGATTTTATTGAAATTGAGTCGCACTATTCAAATGGACACTCTTGCGAAAGTCCTCCTCCCTACAGCAGATGTAAGTTGTAAAAAGTGGAACAAAATTAATTATTTTATTACTTTCGTCAGGACTTTCTTCTACAATGTGTATTTCTTTAAGGGCATACTGGTGAAGGGATGTTGGAATACAGCAAACCATCTACATCT
The DNA here is from genome assembly GCA_019776445.1 of Tomocerus maximus. Classification (NCBI taxonomy): domain Eukaryota; kingdom Metazoa; phylum Arthropoda; class Collembola; order Entomobryomorpha; family Tomoceridae; genus Tomocerus; species Tomocerus maximus. The sequence goes on along the minus strand of JABASH010001317.1, from coordinate 4,739 downwards.
TCAGTGGATGTGGAAATTCGGTGTGTGTGGATGACAACACTCAGAGCTCATCAACAGCCTATTACTTGTCTTGATTGTGAGGGTGGCCGAATTCTCACGGGTAGTCAAGACCATACTCTCAAAGTAAGTGCCAATTTTTAGAAGATTTTCAGCACAAAATAATGCCAAAACATTCTCAAATGGTATAAAAATTAATTATAGGTGTTCAGACTGGAGGATCATTTTCCTCTCTACACTCTGCATGGGCATTATGGCCCAATCACTTGTCTTTTCATCGACAAAATCTCACCCATGACTTCAGGAAGTGGAAGTCAAGACGGAATGCTTTGTGTTTGGGATCTTCTCACTGGTAAGTTTTCTGTGGCAAACTTTGAGACAGACAGGTGTGTAAGAAAGATAAGACAAGTCTTGGAATTGACATGTAACGTGTGAAATATTAATAAGAATCATTGTGTGCATTACTAACATAAGATTGGCAATGCATGTTGGGATAAGTTAGGTTTCGCTAAGTTAGGGAAGAAAAAGTGTATCGCTATATATTTTAGGGAAGGTGGACAGAAGTGTAACGTGTGGAGTAGAGACTGTGAGAATTTCTGCAGTTGACGGCTTAGAGTGAGACAGATAAGATTTTCGTGCAATATTTCGCTGAACTCGTGCTCAAACTTTAGATTTGGATGAGTTTGTTCCTATCCTGGGCTTCTTACAGGATTCTTCGTATCTTTTTAAGCATGAATGTGTGAAGTGTGAGGAACTTATCCAGCCCCAGCTGAACTGACGTCAGCCATCAGCAAATTAGATTTTTCTCAATGTGCGATACTTTAAGGGTTATTTATATTTTTCAGGCATGTGTATGTACTCAATTCAAGCCCATGATGGTCCAGTGAGTGCCTTGACGTATTCCGCCAGTTATATCATTAGTGTAGGCGGAGACGATAAAATTTGCGTATGGGAAAGATTTCAGGGCCATCTTCTCAATACGATACAATTGGTAAGTACTAAACAATTTTTTCCTAACTATCTTCCCAAAATTACAAATCTTAATGTTGACAATTCATACGATGATAGCATTTACATAATAATAATATGCATATGCTTGGTATAGACAGATTTCAGATAAGTAGAGTAAATAGGTTATGATATGCATGAACTCCGTATTTGCTATAGTCTCATTCAGACTTTTAGGATTTATTCGAATTATAATTTAGTTCTTGATATTTGCATGTATGGTTTAATGATTACGTTTTCTCACGAAATTCTAACTCGAAGTAGGTGCAAGTGTCTTCCATTCATTGACGAGTTTGTTTGACAAGGAAACGTGCTATGCACCATGCGAAATTCAAGGCTTGCTTCTTAGTCGTTAATAAAATCATACTAGCGAATTATCTGCCAAACAGACAAGCGAAATAGTTACATGTTATCACGCTACCACTGGCTACCCCCAAGAACGGGAACAAAAGAATCCTAATCGTCTTACTGTAGAACAAAGAACATTAGGCCAGGAATTGAAACTAATGAAAGGATGGATCTTTAATCTGACAGTCTTTAATTCTAATTCAGTGCAATGGAGGCATTCCTTCGTTTCTATTGAATTTACTTTTCAGGTGATCTCGTATTTATATATTCCTGGAATACGTAAAGTGAAGCACGCATTAAACTATTATTAGTGATATATCTACGTTTAATATTTGCGATAAGTTCATAAGAAGAATTTTCATCCTTCAGAAGTAGTGATGATGTTGTATGATGATTGTCCAGCAGTGAGGCATCGTGTTAGTAGGTGCCTTTAAAATTAATTTAATTTTTTTTATTTTGTTCATTTCTAGGATCACACTTATTGTTCCAGTCTTGTGATGCTTACGCACAATTTACTCATAACAAGCAAACAGGTAATTTTCAAATTATTACTATATCTTAGATGCTGTTGTTAACCCGAATTTAAGATTTACTTTAGATTCAAACTTGTTCACACGGATTCGGTAGAAATGAATGGGGCTTAAGTGAATTGGGGAAATGTGAAAAACGTGGGTTTAAGTTGGGAACAAGTTTGGATTTATGTGATTGATGTTATGGAAGGGAAGGATGTAGCTTGGGGTGTAGTAAGATTATTGTGAGTGAAGGAGGAGGAGGATGAATTGAGAAGGAGGAGGAATTCTGATGATGTCCACGATAATTGATTAAATGGATGAGTCGTTTGGTGAAATTGCAAATGAGTGTTGTGAATGTAATAATTGTGTAAATAAACCTCATGTAGGGCTCATTAATCGTGTGGGATGTTCGGAGTGGGGAGCCTGTAAGGGCCGTCCGCCTGGGACACCGAGACAATGCTGTTTTCGTTCGTCAGATCATGGGCTGCTCCGATGCTGTTTTGTGTGACTACGGCTCTCAACTCCGTCTCGTGAGATTCCCCACTGTGGTCAATAAAGTGGATTAGATTGCGCCTATTTATTTCAACGACTACACAAACAGAAGATAGATATGCACTACACGTTCCTACTACCGTCACGTCGGCCTCGGATGGAGTACAGATTAGTTAGATTATTATTGTAGCAGGTAGCAATTTAAGTAAGTATTCTGAGAGACTAACTGACTCAACTCCAACCTACAAGCCAAATAGACGATTCTCATAATATTCTTAGTACTTTAAAGGAAAACAATTCATATTTATATTAGTATTTGGTATTTAAGGTTATGCAAACACTGTAGTGACAAGTCAACTCATAAGTACCTACCCAACCAAAGTATGTCGTTACGTTAATAATACAATATTGTCATTGTGGTTTAGATTGATTCTAATTGCCTCCACTTAGGACCTTTAATTAAGTTAACACTTTTAGATTACATCCTTCTGTGCAGTGCGCATACTTTGACGAAACACTCTTATTTATCTACTTAAACATCGCTCAAAGACGAGACAGCTAAATATTTTCAAGTCAAGTGACTATAACAGGCTATTGAAAATCACTGACAAGGGCAATTCTAAGCTATAATAAATTATATACATACATAAGTATTTTAGAGATATGTTTAGGGTCCTTGGTGTAGAGACGATGCATGTCAAAATCATAACTCAATTAAAAATCTTGATAAATCACTGAATAAAGAGTCAATGAAACTATTTTCCGATTACTAATTCGATTGCCTTCGTACGGTCCGAAAGTGTGTCAAGTTTCTTATTTAACAGACTTGATCTTGACTTTTTGAACTATCTGACATTTAAAACATCACATCGGACCTGTAACATATTATTACCTATATTAGGATCAGCAAAAATTAATTAAATCATAGAATTTGTAAATCTTTGACCCGGGTAGTATTGCAAGTATTTTTGAAAGTGTAGAATAAGATATTTTCTTGAGGTCAATACAGATATAGTACCTAAGCATACATAGCAGTGAAGTGGGCTAATAGTAAAAGTTTCCAAGATTTCTTTCCATCAGGTCTTCATGTTTGACGCAAATAGTCCTTTACAATACTCAATAGGAAAATGCAGATTTTGGAGTAAAATTAAAAGCTTATAGTGTAGACTTCTGTTAACGTAATATTTTTTGTACCATACTTATCGGTTGTTATTGTCATGATTTATGAGGATTTATTATGATTTTAATGGCTATTTATATACACCTGTAGATATGGGCAGTTTAGAGTTAAATACAGTAAGGGGCACGAGTAACTGGCCATAAGAATTCCCATGTAAAAGCAATGAGGTCGCTTTATTACTTGGATGAGTAGCAAACAATGGTCTACTTTATTTTTTATAGAATAAATCATTGTTAACAAAGTCATTGTTATTCCTAATGTTAATTCCTATGGCCAGTTACTGATTCCCCATACTGTAGATAGAAAACCTGGAGATATTAATAGTCCGTATTCTGTGAGGTAAGTGGAAACAGTACCAAAGACTTGACAGCATTCATTGAGACAATAATGTTACTGATTGTGACCGGTAATAAATATGAAAATTGCATTTCCTTTCAATTTTTAGTTTGTAGATAGATATTTCAAAGTAGTAGGCCATCATAAGATTATAATTACCAATATGAATGTGAATGCTTATATTAATTAATCGGTAACTTGATACGTAGTATATGGACATTAATTTGCTCTGGCAGAATCACATATTCATTAATCGTATTTATTTACCTCGTAAAGTAATACAGCTTGTTACACGGTCTCACTCAATAGTAAATTAGCCGGTTACTGAATATTTTGTTGTTTGTATACATTATAGTACTTTCATGTGATATAGACTGCACGAAAGATTATGCAATCCTTGGTTGTTTTTTAAAATTAAAAGCCATTATTATTTCTGTTGGACTTTCTAAAGGGGAATTATTTTCTTTTTGAGATAAGATTTAATATAACATAGTTATTTAAATTAGATTAGGTAGGCTTTCTCACAAGACGCTATTAGCTCATTTAAAATTAAGATATTATGTTTTGACAAAATTGTATTCTAATAATATATTAAAATAAAAGGAAGATGTAGAGCAAAGTGCAAAGCTTAATTGGATTGATTATTACGGACTCCTGACTTTGCAATTCAGATACTCATCATAGAGAACTTGTGTTGATGTTATTCAATAGATTGTATTCTATTAACTGTTATCAATCTTGTGTGGAAGATAGAATAATAAAATGACAATTTGTTAATCGTGATTGACACAAATAAATGTTTTCATCGTAATTCATTATATTACTGGAGATAAGATATAATAATGCTTAAGGTATTCCGTCACGAG
>JABASH010001316.1:0-27463 GCA_019776445.1 Tomocerus maximus | reverse complement strand
ATTGGGCAATCAGACTAGATTAACTTTGTGTGGCCGTGGCCACATTGTTTTTCTCTGTTATTGACGGGTAAATTTGGGTGAACGGCTCGTATTGCATATTATAATATCAGTTAATCAACTGATATAAAATTTTAAACTTGGTAAGCTTAAAAATTGGCATTGAAGCAGCTAGCGTAGCTGTAGCAGTGTGCTGGAAACGTAGCTTTCCTTTCCGTACTGTATTGCAAATTCATTTGGGAAAGTGCACAAAAAATGATGTTTTCTCAGTGCCATAGAATATGTGTACAAGAGTACCATATTTATTATGCTTTGCATTTAGCTATGTATTATGCATTTCATTTCAATGATTGTGTCTTTTTTTCTTTACAGCTTATTAATCTAAATTTTATATACTTAATACCGAGAAGCAAAAATCATGGGCGTTCCTGATGGAGATGTTGAGAAGGGAAAGAAGCTTTTTGTTCAGCGGTGTTCTCAGTGTCACACCGTTGAATCAGGTGGCAAACACAAAACTGGTCCCAATCTTTCGGGACTCTTTGGCAGAAAAACTGGACAGGCTCCTGGATTTGTTTACACCGACGCCAACAAGGCCAAAGGTAATAACATAACACAATGACGAATTGGGAATAGGATATACTTTTATCTCTTCTTAATAACGGTTTAGTGGAATTCTTAATTAATGGATGTCTTTGTATTGTTGTAGGAATCACCTGGGGTAAAGATACCTTATTCGAGTACTTAGAAAATCCAAAGAAATACATCCCAGGTACAAAGATGGTGTTCGCAGGACTCAAGAAGCCTCAAGAACGGGCTGACTTGATTGCTTATCTAGAAGCATCTACTAAGTAGATAACTCCAATTTATTTATTAACTTCTCCGTGTAGATTCTAAATTTTGGTAGACACTGTGCTGGTTGCAGGTAACCATAAAAACCTGATAAGTGAAAGAAACTCAAGTATCAGTAATAAATGAAAGAAACAGCGTTAGATACAATATAAAAAAATCTCGTCTTGTGTGAACGATTATTATTTAAACGGCACTGACAGTCAATCATTAACAAAAACCCATATGTATCTTTCATAACATCTCTCCTACAGCTTAAACTTAACCTATATCTAAAATATAGCTGTTTCTTTACACATGAGCAATATTTAACTTTAGTTTTATATTCACTGATGCCAATTGTTCGGTTAAATATTTAAATACGTAGGGTACTTCCATCATGTCAACACTTTCTTCTTTGCCACATATGGAGCATTTGGGTTTGGGTGTCTCTATAAGGGTAGACCCAGTTGCCATTTGCGGTATTTTCACTAAAGGGGAGACAATTGAACCACAATCTACACATACTTGAGTAGTCGTCCTGTCTGATCCATAGAATAGTCGATCTTGAAGTAAATAGGTTGCCCCATGAGAAAGTAGGCAGTCTTTTTCCATCTCGCCAAATCTGACACCTCCGCCTCTTCGTCTTCCTTTGTTAGGCTGATGAGTTACAGCATCCAATGGCCCTGTTGACCGCACTTGCCATTTCTCTGACACCATGTGACGAAGTCTTTGGTAGTGAACAATTCCGAAGAAAATGTCTGCAGTTAATTCTCTACCGTCAACACCGCTGTACATTCGTTCAGTCCCGTAGTAATTGTAACCTCCTGTATAAGCAGAAAACGACTTAATTAGCATCAACAAGTATTCATATAGTTATATGCACATGGTCTGCTTTGGTTGACAGATACTTACCGACTTCAAGAAGTTTGCCAAAATATTCCGATGTAGTATCATCTTCGTTAAACTTAAATGGTGACGCGTCATGAACTAGACCATGGATTGCTCCGGATTTACCAGCCATACATTCTACCATCATAGCTGTAAATAAAATTCAGAGAAATAAATAACACCGTAAAATCACTTAAGACGATATTGCATCTAAGTGAAGTTTCCAATTGCTGAAAGTCAAGTTTTCAATACCTATTGTCATCCGAGATGGAAATCCGTGAGGATTGAAAACAATGTCCGGAATCTGGCCAGATTCTGTATACGGCAAATCCTCTGTAGGCCATAGATAACTGCAAATTCCCTTTTGACCGGCCCGGCTAGCGAATTTGTCCCCAATTCTCGGATTTTTCTAGTGAAATACATAAATATATTACTTATTATAAAGTATTGGTTTAGTTTGCATTTTACTTTACACTACACTCGTTAGTAGACTTACTGGGATTCTGAAAACTATCACTACGTTGCTTTTTTCTAGAGTTCCATTATTGTTGCTTTTCAACTTCACACTGTCGACATATACCTTTTCAGCTCCAGCAAATCGCTTGACAATGTATTTGCCTTCTTCTGTGTTCAAAAAGCTATCAAAAGATTATACAGTTATCAAAACAATATCCATTGGGGCTTGAGGTTGAAATATTATCAAAATAAATCCAAACAACTAATTATTTAGGCTAATTAATAACCGCGACTCTATTTGGGAGACTAATATATACCAAAATAAAAAGCAAAAATGCAGGTACCAATAATAAGGATCTCCTTTTTCCAAACCAATTCCAATATGGGGGAGACCATCTTCTCCTAATTTTTCTGTCAGGGTAGGATCTGCGGGATTCCGCGAAAAAATACTCTAAAATTGAAAAAAGTATCTTACATAAATACATTACTGTAACTTACGAGAAAACCAACACAATTCGTAGATTAGTCAAACAATGTTACTTGAGTCGCTGGGTTTTTTAGAAGAAATTTTAGGTCAATGTGCTCTGATTTATATACACACCCGTGTCCAAATCCTCGTTCAAATGCAGACTTACTAATTATCATAGCATCTTCCATATCGTAACCCTAAATAAAATATTTTCCGCCTTTAACAACACTGACATGCCACAATTCCAAATTATTACTTTGATAAAGCCAATAGCTTACAGTATAAGATATAACAGCCACTATAGCATTTGTTCCAGCTGGATAGTCGTCCAACTGGAGATAGTCATAATGAGCGGGTCGGAAAAATGGTGTTCCAGGAAAGTACAAACGGTACAATTTATTTTCAGCAAATCTATGGTAAGTCATCCAAGGTGTTCCCATTGTTTGCTTTCCCATTTGACATTGGTACATATTTCGAGGACTTTGATTGCAATCTGGCATGGGAATAAGAGATGCTAAATGGCTCATGAAGGACCTCTCGTTGACTTCTTGATGAGTTGTCAGCTATAATCATTCAATACATGGTTATCATTAATTAATTTAATTATAGCTTATAAAGATCATTGATCCACAACTTGAATTAATTGAAATGGTAAGCCAATGAAAAAGTATTTACCCCTGGATAAGCTTCTTCCGGAACTATGCAGATGCTAAGATACAGTTGCTCGAATGTTCCTATGTACTCAACTTTATTTGCCTGTAGATTTAGAACCGGTCTCATCATACGAGCCAGACTGGTAAACAAAAAAAGTCCTGGGTATTGTCCTTTTTTTGTCTTTGGAACAAGAACTATTTCAGTGAATTTTGGAATCTGTAACAAAAATAAAATAGACAACTCTATTTGGACTAGAATAAACATATCATTACATTCTGTTTGAGTAATTAAATATACCTTACCTTATCCCCCTCTATTTTCATTAGTCTCATTTTATTAACAATTCGCTTTGCATCTTTTTCTCTAACATAGCCAAGAACTCTTCCATCCAGGGAAACTTTAAAACATTCTTTAATTTTATAAGGACACGGCAGATCGATTGGTATCATGCCTAGTGAAACCATTGCACTCGAAACTAACGAATAATTTTGCGTTTCAGTCACCACCCTACAAAATGCACTTAAATGATTAAGCAAACCACACGGAGAACCATCTGGGGTGTGTACGGGGCATATAAATCCAAACGCATCCGGCTGCAGTTGGCGAGCATCAGTCGTTCTGAGCTCTTGAAAGAAAGCTCCTCTGTGTACAGATCGGAAGTGGGCCAAATAACGCATACGATTAAGATTTTCCACAATAATAGTTAAACCTATTCAAAAACGACACTAGCATCAATTTACTACTTTACTACTACGAATGAGAACATATAATACAGTAACTATTAAAATTAAAAATACGTTCAATTTTTGTATACCAGTAGATTGGGGAAGTCCCTGTCCAGTATTTAATGGAACGTTTCCGGTAGCAATGAATGCGTCAAAATTTCTTTCTATTTGAAAAGTACCAGCTACTATTCCACTCATATCCGCTGAAAATTGAACAAATTGTTAATAATAATTACTTTGCCTTGTAAAACCGAAGTAAATTGCAAACAAATAGTAAAAACTCATACTTGTCCTAATGGTCTTGGATGGATCTGCTTTAGCTTTCTTCAAGCAAGAATACTGTATTGATTGGAGCCAATTGAGCAACTTGTCTTTAATTAGCTGTAAATATAGATGACCACCGAGAAGTACTTCTTGCAGCATTACATGGTCAGGACTTTCAGCAGCTGCATTTCCATTTACTCCAGCATAAAGCTTTTGTAATCCTAAGACAAGGGCATGAAACTTTTCCATTGGAGTGTGACACTGAGCCATGACATTGCGTCTGTAATTACAATAACATAACGATGGATATTGTCTTCAATGGTAGCCAAATGAAAATATAATTACAACTACAAGTCTACAATGTACTTACTCCAGAAGCCAATCACAACATTGCACCGAAGAATTCCATTCGCCAATCATTTTATGAATTCGAGTTTCAAACTTTTCTCCAATGAACGATTTGGCTTGATGATGGGAATGAACGTTATCTTTGTGCAGATCAGTCAGCATCTGCGTCACGCAACTATGTTCATTTGTATATTAAAATTATTTTCATTAAATACTGTAAAAGTATGAGTCAGCAGTAACTTGTTAACTACTAACCTTTTCAAAAACAGATCATCTTCAAAACCATCTGTAATTTGCTTGAATATATATTCATCGGTTACATCTACTAATGCTTTTAAAACCATCATTATCGGTACGAAAAACAGTTCCCTCCCAACATTAAACATCAGTCTGGCACTACCATCCGATAAATAATGAATAACATTGTTCTACAGTATATAGGAAAAATGACACTTAAAAAGTTAGAACGACCAAAGAAGTCCTAAAAGAACTATATGGGATTAATAATTTTACTGACCAAAAAACTTCTGTCTTCTCTGACACATCTCATCAAAATTCCTTTGTCAGTAAATCCTTTCCCACGACCTTCCCAAGCTGATCGTTTGAGGAAAATTGGGAAGTTTGCCCTGTTCATCAATAACATACGAACAAGTTTTTCGTGTCCTTTTGCTATGAAGTATCCTCCCCATTCAGTTTCATGCTCACCTCTTGCCACTAGTCCAGCAGGAGATAATTTATAAAGATTGCATAATTTTGACTGAAATTACAAGAAAAAAATTATTTTACAGCTTATTACATTACGAGGTATAATAAATAATAATTAATCACATAATTATCCCATCAAATTATGGTAACTTACCCTGACCATGACTGGAAGAGCACCTAAACATTTATGAACCGGACTTTGCTGAACATTGTTGAAATACCATCCCAGTGTTACATGAAAGTCTCCTTTATACGTAGCTTGTCTCTGACGACATTCTGTTGGGAAAACTCGATGATCCTTGCAACCAACTGTGCTACTTTGAACCGTAGGGGGACACATTCTTGCGTCCTTAAATAGCAAAGTCAGCATAGTATTAGTATCATTCAATTCACATTTATACGAGACAATATTTAACTTACAATAACTTTCAAAGAGATACGGTCCTTCGACGTAGGAATTTCAAACTGAATTGCAGGCAAATCATTTATAGCCTTCCGTAAACCTTCTTCGATCATCCAGTTGTAGGATTTAATATGAGGCGAACCAAGATCTTCCAATGCCTACAATGAAAAACAGAGTTATTATAAGAAACCCACTATATAAATACCTTGATTCCGGTTACATACATACACAGGAAGTTAATTGATGATTATGTCCCGGACACAAAATAATATAATATCTAATCAGTTCCAAAACGATGTTCTGAATAATTACCGGATTAGCTACTTTACGTATTCGGCCATAATTTTTGTCTAGATTGGTCAGTTTCGGATTTTCTGGAATAGTTTTCCACAGCTCTGGTTCACTTGCATCCATTTCAAATATGAAACAGCTTACACAGCTGACAGGGCAGTTAACAGAAGAATTTTCTGAAAATAAGATTTTTTTACCATTTTAATAAATAAATATACAAAAGCAGTTGTGTATTGTGTAAGTACTAAATGAAATCGAAAACGTGTACTTACCTATACCAAATAAACAATATTCAAAACACTACAGTTTTGAACTGATGATTAGCCTCTCTTCCGAAAATGTCAAAAAGATTATCATGTCAAGTTAAACCTATTTTCAAAATATCTAACCTAAATAAGGAGTCAATAATGTGATTCAAGTCCAATCGGTCTCGACTTTCGGCTAAAGGAGAATGAACGAGGAATAGACAGCATGGTTTTTGAATTCCATGCAGAACACTTCTCGCATGCAAGGACAGGGAATAGAGGAACACGTGAATAGGACAGGATCCAAAATCTTGCAAATATCGATGTGCAAGATTCTCTTTCGGTATAGGAAGATAGGAAAACGGTTAGTAGGCAAAAATAATGTGCTCTGTTCTGGGAAACTGCTTCTAATGTGGCTTTACTTATGCTTTTACTACGAGATATACACATTTATATAAAGCTCACACAAATCAACACTTAGCGAAACCACGCAAAAGTAATCTTTGAGCTTTTACATAGCATTCGGTACTCGGGAACAAATAAACCAATGTAAGCTGGACTCTCTCAAAGATTTCTACTACTTGTGACTTTGTGATGCAAAAATTAGTAGTAAACATAAACAAACACTATGCAGTCCTCCTCTTCTTAGTATTACCCTGATATGGCTTATACGATGAAGGCTTAAAGTGCACATTTAACACTGCTACACATATAGAATTGTGTGTTATGCAAGCACTACAAAAATGGTTATAAAGCTAAAGCCCAACCTAGTATTGACTGCAAATATTTCCGAGATTTTGATACAAAACTTAATACAGTGATTTTTAATAAAAGTCCTTCCCCTTGGATGGAAATGGCTTCAATAACCAACTTACTATTTTGGATTCTCACTAGTGGTATGTGATACTTTGCGATTTATGTTTATCTACGCTTTAAAACACGGAAAATATTAACTGAATTATCCTAATTGAGTACAATTAAGTGACGGTTTTGAAAGCTAAAGTCAAAATCTTGTTTTATTTTTTAGCTTTCGTCTTATGCTCATTGTCAGTGGCACTGACGTCATCTTCTACAAGAAAGGATGGCAGCTTGTTGGGAATCCGGAGAACAATGATTTCCAGAATGGTCATGCCCGGAGGAGATGCAAATTACAAATTATGGATTCATAACAAACATTACCTTACGAAAGAGAAGCTATACAAGTTCCATTATGACTGCAGTTCAAACGGGTTGCACGTAGTGCAATTGGATCCTAAATTAGTTCAGCTGGAAGTTCGGAACTGTACTTTCGAAGATGAGTTTATAATTCTCAATATGACAACTACAAGAGAAAGTTATCCTGGCGCAAACATGAACTTCACAGTTCTAGAAATCAAAATAGAACCCTATGCTGTGTTAGACAATAGATACTGTTTCGTCAAAGGTTTGAGAAACAAATTTTATGCAGGCCTTTACACTGTTCAGAACGCGACCGTTTTGGAATCAATTGGACACTCACTTGCAGATAAAGAAGACCCAATGGTTCCCTACTACAGTGAAAAGATTGATATGAAACTGGTGTATCGTATTCATCATTTTGATAATAGGCCGAATCTTTTGAACTGTGTTGAGAGCATTTTAGCAGGAAAGGCAGCTGAAGAGATTTTAGATGACTGCGAATTTCAATGTGAAAGTACGATGGTGAAAGCCAAAAGCAAACAAAAATCTCTCTTTAAGGGGAAAAGTCGAGATGAGCTATAACATAATCTACCTATGTAGACTGTTTGATGTTCTAAGTATATCGTCAGAATCTTTTATGCAATTAGTATACAGAATGCATAAACAATACGTGTATAAATTATGTATACGATACAACGGTCTGGCTCTACTTACGATAATTGCAAGAATACTCGAAATATATTGATTAGAAGTATCATCATGAAATTTCATAGACCCATTATGGAAACATATAGGAATGTAGCCTTCAAATATACGTGAATTTTAACAATTCATTCACCAACCATAAGTGAGCCTTTATTTTCCGCTTAGGTATATTTATATGTATACCTTCTTTGTGATATTAGCAAAATACTTTGCAAATGAGTCATTCTTTACCACTGATACTGGATAAATAAAATGCGTTTTGAGTTCTGAAAAGTGCCATAATTTTTGCTTTGCTTTACTTATTGCACTAAATCACCAAAGTGCTTTCTCATTTCAATGAACTTACAATGAATGAGTAAAAATTTAAATCCCTGAAAATGGTGACTGTGTTAAAAAGTGTCAACTGCTGCAATATATTATATATACCTAGCTGGGCAACAGTTTTATTTTGACTATCTCTAATATTAGGCAGTCTACTACGTTACAATCGTAGTGGTACTAATTACTTGACCGAAGTTGGAAGAATTCTCAATACGACATCCTCTTCATATTTCATATAGCCGATCATATTGATTTTATAGAATGCAGACGTTTGTAAATTGTTAACAGATGAGATTTGTTTGTGTAAAGTGGTTGTTCAGAATAGGATTTCACTCTATAGCCGCGACTAAGACTTAGTTACGGCTGCCCTTATAAAGGCCTACTAATTGAGAATTATAAACATTTTATGGGCAATAAATGTAACGATAAGGACAGTTTATATTTTAGGTGAAGAATCAAAACTGATTTGTTAGTCTTGCCCCTAAAATATTCTTTTTGATGAGAAAAGAGATTTCAAATGGTGCAAAATAAATCATAGCAGGTCAATTTGTTTCTTGAGATGTCATGTGCCCCAAATAAAGTAGTTAATTAAAAGGCTTATGATATAGTTGTTAATTCACTCGAATGTATTTATGACCCTCTTTATTTGTATATTTCTGTATCTGTAGTTATGAAAGACAGTTAAATAGTAAAATGCACAGGATAAAGTTAAAAACGATCTCAAATTTAATACTGTAATAAAATTTCGAAATGGAAGTATTCTTGTTAACACTGTCAGACGATCACATTATGATAAGAAACCATCGACATTCTTGCATCTGTATTGGATATGCAATGCACTGAACTGCATCTTGTACAATTGTTGTTATATTTAACTGCTAATATAATTTGTATAAGTATGGGTTTTCACACAAAACACTAATTAATGTATAAATGAACTTTAACTGTAATCTGTCGCAGGTATTCATGAACTTAAAAATTATTTACTGGTACTATAAATTAGCTGACATTTGTTATATTATATTGACGAAGAAACGCAAACAACCACAGAAGGTTGCTTTGCTATTGTTTAATAATTGCAGGGTTATTTTAACACTTAGTACAACTTTCCCTATACTTTCACATGCGATTTAATGTTTTAATAGTCGTTGTTGGTGGTGAAAGATTTTATTCGCGTGGTGAAAGTGACTTAAATGTTAGTAAAATATCCCTGAGGAGAAATTAATTCCGAAAAGGTTGTGTTGCAGACGTTTAGTTACAAAGAATATAAAAATTTGCTTTCCAAATTCACATTCCATGTTGTAATTGCATTCAGTAATAAAACGAATCAAATGAGAAAAGATTTGAACAAGACAACTATTCAGTGCCAATTATTACTCAAACATTTTCATGCAATAAACAGTAATAAACAAATGTGATAATTAAATCTAATCGAATCTATAAATTATGATTATTGGTATTAATTAAATGATATAAATAGTTAGTGAACGTATAATCATGAGCACCTTCATATTGGTTCGTTACTTTACGTAGTACATAGGTAACAGGATTCTATCACTTTACTTTCACTCTGGAGAAAGTACACATATTTAAGTGAAATTGACGTTATGGATATTCAGCATTGAGCACAAACACAATGAGTCGAAATCATCAACGACATAGTCAACGTACAGTCCAGGATTCAATTGCTTTACTTGTTCAACAGTTTCTTTCGAGAATATTCGTGGATCTATTTTGAAATATAGCAGATTCAATTTTGTAGCAATAGCTTTGATGGCGGTGTCCGTAATCTAAAATATAAAACGTTTGGTATGAATACAACTAATACTACAAAATCAATTTAGCCTTGCTATCTATAGCTACGGGGATAAAATTTGTCATTTACATTATCCCTTACCCATTTGAATTCATAAAGCGATAAACTGGTCAGCTCTGAAAGATGTACTAGTCCAAGAAGCATGGCCACATCACTTAAAGGACTCCATTCTGTAATATTAACGAAATTTGTAAGTTTATTAATGTGCCAGAAGCACCAATTTAGAAAAACCATGTGTAGTGAATCACACTTACGCCAGTCTGCTAAAGATGCCCCATGAAGTTCTAAGCGTCTTAATTCTAAAAACAATGAATCATTATACATTTTTAAGTAATGAGATTAGAATAAAAACTGTCACTGAAAACTATTTCATTAAGGAAATCATCATCTTACTTTTTAAGTTTCCAATGAAAGGTTTTGTCCTAAACTTTTCGACTCTATTAACATAATCATCAAAATTTCTCAGTCTTTCGATTTGCTCACAAATTTCAGAAGGAATGCCAGTAAATGCTGAATCCGAAACTTCTGTTACATTCATACTTAAGTCTTCCAAAAGTGTAAATTCTTCAATGATAATCTGAAGTTTGTCATTATTTGTGTGCCACAAGTTGAGTCTCCTAAGATTCGTGAAGACCTTAGAAAAAAGTCGTAAAATATGCGTAGATATAGAACATGTTCCGTAAAGATTTAGCGATAACAATGGATGAGGCTTTTTGGGCAGGATATTTTCCGAAGTAAGATTCTTGGACGGGAAGTACTCACAAAGTCCCAAATGTCTTAGGTGAGGTAGATTCTCTAAAAATGTAAGGGATCCTTCATAGTCGTAGAGAATTAATGATGTGAGGCAGTCCATTTTAGGGCAGTCTAAATAATCATGGACACGAAGTTTTAAATTCTCGAGTGAACTGGAAATACTTTTCAAAAGGTAGTAAACACTTTTTTGCTGGCCTAATCCTCCAGGATGAAGTTTCAGTGCTTTAAGGTTTAAATTCATTTTTGACAGTTTTGTACATTCGTCGGGAGTCCAAGCCCAACCCAAGCCTGAGCCCGGGTCGTGCATGAAATACTTCAAAGTAGTCACATTCTGTAGTTGTTTTGAGCAGGAAAACAAAACTTCTAAAAAAACATACTTGAAATCTCTTGGTTCATCTCCGTATTCAACAATGATTTCCTCCACATTCTTAGTGTTGGCAAAAAGACTTCGTAAGAAAGTGACATTGTAGTCTTTATCGGAGAAAAGCGTTACATATTTCAGATTCGGCAGTAGCGGGTACTTGAATTTTGATTCTACTTCTATAGGAAAGATTTGTTTGTTCTGTATTAGCCCTATTGGGAGATTTCTTAATTTTAAGGATTTGAGATTAGGAGTGTAGTAGAGTAAAATATCGCGGAAGTTTCTTATCTTCAGTAGGGAATCATTTTCCTTTTCGTAATTAAAAGTCAAATGCTGTAAAGAAGGTCCTACCAGTTGGAAAAACAATTCTGTTGATTTATCATCAAGGTTCAATTGCACATCTCGGAATTCAAACGTTCGGAATGGTTGATTTTTATTTTCTAAGCTAATTTCCAACAGTTTTCCCAACCTTTTCGTACTGTCAATCACTATTGTCTTCCTAGTCGCCAAATGTAAACAGCATTCTCCATTCCAAACCCGACATACATTTCTGATCTTGAGCAATTCACTTCCGCGAATGTACTTCAAAACATTGGAAAGGATCTAGATAACATTCACACAAGTATCATAAGTAACTATAATCAGTAAATCAATCTTTAAATTACCATTAATTACGCATTGCTCATACCTCTGGAATCAAGAGCGGATTGATATTGTTCGTCATCTCTTAATCGATTAGAATTGTGTCAGGTCGTCGTTCCCATCGATGTGACTAGTTTTAGTAGGCTACACAAAAATTGACTTTTCTGGTATAAATTAGCAAAGAAATAATAACTAGACTAACAAGCTGACTGAAAGCCATTGTTCGTGTACAGTTGTGACTGGTACTAATCTATCTCTGTACCGGGTGTCTCTTATGATATTCATTGCAAGAGAATCACATGAGGATAGATATCTTCGCATACAAAGCCAATTGCACATACCTAAACCAAACATTTTATTCTTACTGCGAAAATCTAACTTCTGTCTAGGTATTATGTTCCTGAGAATCGTGCATGCATTATACCTACTCACTTAATGACCATGTACCTACCAATATGTTATAGTTAGTGCATATTATCTAACAAAAGTAAAGCACAAAATTACAATATGTATAACTATGTAGGTATGCAGTCGATTCTTCCTGCATGTAACCTTGAATAAATTACGTACAAAGAAGCGATAGGATAGATATAGACATGGTCAACATAATATTTCTATAAATGTCATCCTAACAATGATAAAAATTAATGAGTTCTAAAACGTAATACTAAATGCATCTACTACGGCAATACCTAGTAATTATAGCATCTGCCCCAAATGATTTTAATGTAAGCATCTTTGCGTGAATTTGTATTTTGATGCTAATTTACTTGGACCGGCTAATGAAATTACTTGTACATATAATTACTTGTACATAGAACGCACACTTTATGAATGATGAGCTCCAGATAATTATGATAAGTATATGACATCAATGACATTAGTGCGGTAATTTGCATTTGGTTGGCTAAATAAAAGTGTGTGATACTGGAAATTCCATAGTTCCTTATTACTAATTAGGATTTCAAGGCTGAGAATGATCCTATTCATGAATGTGAGCAAGACCGACAAAAACTAAGGCAAACTGGTCACAAATGGGTGTTGTGATATAATAATTACGAAACGACATAATGCAATTAAGCGTAAGAAAACTTACTTTAGCATAACTTTTAATATTTTAATAAGAGAACGGGATTTTTATTTCCATTCATAAGAAATGACAGACACTTATACACTCCCATGCCCCTGATATACCGGTAACAGTCAGCTCAGCCCCATACGTCCTGCAAGTAGCGCTTACTTGTCACTAAACTAGTGACTTGGTCCACAGCTTCCTTTTCAGAAATATCTAACACAAAACCACCATATTAGCATTTAAAATTGATTTGAAACTTGTATTTTGAGAAAATGAGGTAAACAGTTATTACTTTTAACATCTTGAATACACCAAATTAATTTATCACGCACACTCTTAGACATATTCTTTGCATCTCCACAGACATAAAAATACCCTCCTTCATCCATTATCCAAGAAACTAGATCTTCTTTATTTTTCTCCATATAATCCTTTAAAATATTAAGAAAAATAAAGGTTTTTCATTTGTTTAAACTAAAGCGAAATATAAAGTACTCCATCCCATTTTTACATTCCCATGTTGTAAAGATTTATTAATTTTGCTAGAAATTCTATGAACAACTTACTTGAACATACTTGATCCCATTTTGATTTTGATCTCTGGAAAATGACACATTTAACGATGTCAATGTTCCATCACCAACAAAACTGTTTAATATATCTTCATACAAAAAGTCTCTAGCCTTATGTCGACAACCAAAATATAGCATCATTTTGCCTATTTCCTGGCTACTTTTTTGTTTGAAACGGTGCTCCAAAAACCCTGGAATGTATATAGTACAACACAATGACACATTAAAAAAATGAATTACAAAATAATTTGACGTTTATACTTTGTACCACAGAGTATAAGGTATTTGCGTAAATAATTTCAATAACATGTTTCCAATTTCTTTTTAGAGATCAAAAATATATGAAAAAGTAAATTGTGTAGGAACCTATAAATGGAGCAACTCCAGTTCCAGGGCCTACCATCACAACAGGTACTTTTAAATCGGACGGTAATCGAAAATTGTGATTTTTTCGTTTATAAAACACTATGGGGAGGAAGTCTGAGTTTAGCTGCAATTTCTTTAGAGCATCTTCCACATTAAATTCTAGAACTGAGTTAAGTTTAGGAATTTCTGTATGTTTTTTTGCTCGTTCCAATAACCAGCCCGTGCATACACCTAAACGACCGTATTGACGTCCATCTTCTGGATAAATATCAATGATATTGAAAGCAATTGTGAATGAATTATTTCTTGTTAGGGGCGAAGAAGAAATGGAATAAGCTCTCGGAATAAGACGAGGAAGGTGTTCTAACAAAGCTTCAGGTTTTGGAGCGCAGGACGGATATTGTAATAGTAGGTCGAGTAAGGAAAGTCCAGGAGCTCGAACTGTCTCTTCAAACTTTTTTGACCCTTGTCGGCTACAAAGCTCCAATAGCTGTTGTTTCTCTGATTCTTCGGAAGTAAACTCAGCAAGCAGACGGATAAATGTCTAAAACACATATAGTAATCAAAAATTCGTTTTAAATGTTTTAATACGAGTATCATCGTCTTGTCTGATAGGTATATTGTAAATATGTGTCAATGCATACCTTCTTTGGAGGGGTTCGTATGTCCAAATAGTGCATAAAACAGTTACGAAACGTTGTGGAAATAGGAATATACGGAGGAATTTTCCCTTTAGTAGTATTTGGCAACAATTCAATGGAAAAGGGTTTGTCAGCATCGTCTAACATATTTAATCGCGTAATAAGCGAACTGACTTCGTCGGTAGGATTAGAGCAGATAATTCCAATAGCATCGCCAGGCTCAAATTCAAACGGTTCCTAAGATCAGAAAAACCAAAGTAAAGACCAAAACTCACTCAAAGCTTTCAGCATGATTTAGTAGTTACTTCACATAGATACCTTCACATACCTGCAAAAATTCTATAGTGACTTCTATAGTTGTTTTAATCGAATTTTCTTTTGTAAGACACCTAGCACCAGTCATAACTCCTTCCTTTGGACAATCTTCTATTAAAGGATAAGGGGCAGGAGGAGTTACGAAATCAACTTTAGGTATTTGATTGACAGGAGATTCGTAATTCATAAATAACGAAACTGGGGGACAAGGAGGCACAATAATTTTCACAGTGTCTGGTGCGTCTCCCATATTGCTTTCGGTTTTAGAAATATTTTTGTTATGAGTGTCACTCTCGGATCGAAAAGTCGTCAGTATTGGCCAAAGTCCATCAATCCAATCTTCAATAACTGAATCCGATCCAATCGCATCGTCTGCCCAGGCAGGTGCATATATTGGAGTTGCTCCAAGCTCTTGGAATCGTTTGTGCACTTGCTTTCCACAGTTGCAAAAGTTGTTAAAATTTGTGTCGCCTAAACCTGCGTAGTTATAATAGACCATTAAGTTACCGAATTTTAAGACAAATAATATGATAATGATGATTGAAATTTTCAGCTTACCTAAAAGTGTATATTTAACTGATTGGAGCGTTTGGGGTTTTAATATTTTCCTTCTAATTTTTCTATAAAATCGGTCCGCATTTTCTGGAGGTTCTCCGTCCCCCGTCGTTGACGTAATTATTACAATAGGACATTCAAGTCGGGCTAAATCTTCCTGCAACACAAACAAAAGTATTTCATTGATTTAGTAACTTCATTGTCTCATGCATATAAATTCAATACGGAGAATTTGTAACAAATTAAGTTGTAAAAAATCATTGCACACTTACAATATCCTTAATTTCATTAAGATAATACACTTTGGTTGTTAAATAATGATCTGAAGACGTGTCTAAAATACTTTCAGCAATGGATTGGGCTTGTCCCATCTGACTACCATATAAAGTCAGGAAGGACAAATCTTTAACTTCAGTTAAAAAGCTCTTCATTCTAAATGATTTTAAGGAAACAAAAATTCTCTTAAAACAACAAAATCCTGCATTTACATATACTATATAAGAAATGAAAATCCATCAATTTATATACATGAAAATGAATTTTATCCTGCTTACTTCCTTATAGGTATACAATAGGCTACTAAACTCGTACAGGTACCTCAGAAGATAATTCTGCGGTGGCTGCCTGAATTGCAATGTTTACTGTTTACTCTTCTTGACTCACATAAGGAGTACACCAAAGTGAATTATTTACATTAATCATAAATCTCTCGTAAAAAATTCAGGATAAAAGTACACAAATGCGATTGGATAAGATAGAGTGATATTATAGCAATAGAAAAGCTAAATTACATATCGTTACAATAGTCTTATGAATACAATACAAATCACAAATGTACATTAGCAAATTAAATTATGGATTTCTTACCTTGGAATTAAACGAAGAGACACAGATCCCTTTACTATATGGTGTGCGGACGGAGTGTGTATGGAACACGTAGAAGCACGAGGTTGAGGATGTTATGCAACAGGAACAGAATCTTTCTCATATTATATAAAAGCTATGTTTATATTACATTGGATGGAGTACAATGATTATAACATGTGCAATTAGGCATCACATAATAAATCTCTTACTGAGTTAGTGCGCCAAAGCTTTCGTATAAAATGTAGGTAAGGAATACGCAAGAAGCCGGTTGCCCCGACCTAACTAAATGCAAACGAAGGAACTGGAAATGGTACACCTTTAAGAGGTTTATTTGTGCCATTAGTTTTAGTTGCATGCAAACAATCATGTAATGTGGTCCATAAAATAATACGATTTCTATTTTAAGCAAGTCATTTTATATAAGTGGTGCACTGTAATCTTGCTACTATAAGTCATGAGTGGTGAAATAACACTATATATCGTTATCATGATAAATAATACTTACTCAGGAAAGTAATTTGGTTAACTAAGCTTCATAGACGTTAGCTTAGGAAATAGCATGCAACATTTATATTATGAACAGTTATGTTACAGATACAGTACTGGTAACAACTATATTTCACTTGGTACCCATAAGCAAATACTTAATACTTCATACATTAGAAATTATAGAGTACCAGAGAAAATTATAATTGAAAGTGAAAAGCCTGGAAAGAAAGGAAAGAATTTTATCCTTCAGTTCGTAAAAACGGTATGATATATTTCTAAAGATTTTTTTCTATTTCTTTTCCCTAATTCTTTTTACTTAAAAATTGGGTGCAAAACAAAGATCGCAAGTAGAAAGTATGTTATTTCAACTCTTTCACTTTGTAATTATACAACGATCTTATTCTTAGTTTGCAAATACGAATTTTTAATCATAAATTGCAACAATGATGAACAGAACATAAAATTAAATATGAATACTTCAAGCAAAGAGAAAGCTATATACTTACACATTATTTATGCATAAATTGTTATGCTAACAACAATCTATTGAAAAGTAAGTGTCACACATCCCAACTCTAGCTGATACAAACGTATACTTTTGATATACCTAACAATTTTAATAACTGTACCATGTATTATACATTATACACATAGTTAGATACGCTTACTGCGGTAGGTACATAATTTAATTTCCCTTGTATACACATACATATACTTTATTTGCACCAAAAACTTAATATTTAAGTAATCATGAAATAACCAATGTCAAAATGTCAACGAACCGTTACTAACACTTTGAAAGCATTCAATCTAATTACTATAATGAAGTTATGGTACCTTCAGTTAAGATTCTATACATAAGTAGTTGCATTTCCTTGTTGGGATATTATTTTGTATAACATTATTGGAAGATTTTGTCTTTTACGACAATCTATTTGCAAGGTTTTGTTACTTTTGGTGTCAATGATCTGAAATGTACTGTAAATAAGATTCAAATTGAAATACAGATACTACAGATAAAATATTGTTGGAACAATAACTCAGGACAAGGCAGTGTCGTTCCTTCGCGCAACATTATTATGCTTATGTAAAATGATTAAAAACATGTAACAGTATTTTTTTTTCATTTTGCATTCCTATGCAAATGAGAAGGGACATAAAAATTAGTTGCGTTTCCATCCAACTAGCGCGGTAAGATACACAAAACTTACATCTCAAACACCCAATGCTTGAGCCCTGTCCTGAATTGTGTATTTTATACATATGTCCTAAGTATGTAGATTGTGTATTGTACTATACACTTATAGAATGAGACAATAATGCAGCTAAGCAGGTATAGGTAGGAAGGAATGCACGACGATATTATGCTCTCTTTCTTCTCATAGAGTAGTATATGCATACCCTCAGCTGTCAAATGCATATTACTTTGACTTTGACATGGAAAAACACCTGGATATCTACACAGTTCAGGAAAAATTTGCTATCTATTTAGATGAAAGACAATCTTCAAAATGTGCTCAAGATAACCGGGATTTTGTTGGTAAGTAGTAAGCGATCTAATTCAAGTAATTTCTTAGGTACTATAATACACTTTCCTTCTATATACTACCATATTCTGATTTAGCTACTGTCCGTGGATCGTGGATCATATAATTGTATTATAAAATTATCATTACACAGTTTGTATATGAAGTTGAGTTCAAATAGATTTTTTTTTGAATTTTATTCTTTACAGTTATTCAGTGCTAGTGAATACTAGTGCCTCTATAGTAGGTACCGGAGACATGGATCTATTACTGGGTGACAACGACAGTTTTTCTGGTCCAATGAAAACAAAGTTTTTGGAACAAGAAATAACTAGACTCCAAGAGTTGTGTCGTCAGAATTTTGCTGCAATTGATGATTTAAAGAAACAGAATGGAAAACTGATGGATGTGCAAACCGAGCTAAAAGAAACTACGAGCGATCTTGCATACAGTTTGGCGGAATGTCCGTGGTGGAAGGAAGACAACGTATCAATAGCTATTCGAATTTTAGCTTCGTACACTCAGAAAGTTCAATACATACTCGGGCTACCAACTTTTATGTACTTACTTTTTCTCTTTTTTTGAGATTCAATTAATATATTACGGTATTGCATTGCTTTTCGCATAGTAAGCCGTCCTATGATCATAATTTGACAAATTCTCTCGCATATTAGCAGTTGTTTCAGTGTCAATGAATTTGATGCATACCTATACAGTATATGAATCGAAAATTGTAATGTAATGAAATGTTTCTTGTTTTTTCACTTTTATAATTAGCGATCCGGTGGAACAGTTGGAAAAGAAGGGACGATTCAACCATCACACCATAAAAAGAATCCTGAATAACAAAAGGAACAGAAATTATGTTAATGCTAAGAAAGCTAAGTTCAAATGTCTCAAGTGTAAAAAATCCTTTGCAGTTGAAAAGAACTTTAACAATCACAAAAATTTGCACAAGCAATCTGTTAGGACATTGCACTGCAAATGTGGCGAAACGTTTCCAGCATTTTTACTCCTCAGACATCAAAATCAAGAGTGCAAGCACCGCAAATATGTTAACCAATTCGTAAATTCTGTACAGAATTCTCACCGAAATTTACGAATAAGGCGCTACGTAAAATGCGGACAATGTCAAGCAACGTTTGTTTCTTCAAAATCATATTACAAGCACATAAAATTTTGCAGGTAAGATGTAATTTGTTTGATCTAATTCAAATATGAATGCTGACAACTAAATAAATATCATTTTATGTGAACTAAGTCAAGCTTGTGCTAACAAATGTATTAAAATTTAAGATTTTCGACTGATAAATGGAGCCGAAACCAGCCACTTGCTACAAACGGGATACCGAATGGTCTCAACGATTCACACACTGCTAAAAAATCGAATGTGCCCACCAATCAACACAGTTATCCTTTGACAATGCCTCAAACATCAATGGAATTTTCAAATGACTCTATTGATGATTCCGTAATAGCAAAAAATCAAAAAGACGTTGGTTCAGACTCAGAGGCTAATGTCACAGAAATGCTCAATTGCAGTTTGTCGAACCTAATTGGCAGGGGATTTACAATAACTGTGCACAATAGGCCAAATGGAAGTTCATTTAGGAAGCATGATAAAAATACGGCTACGTTTTCTGATGGTAATGTTTTAGATAATGGTCGAGACAAGTCCAATTTGTCTCTGGGAAGTCCACTCTCCAATCTTTCGGAGTACAATGGCACGCGCATATCGTTAGATGAAAGTTCAAAAGATAAACCAAAAATGTATGAATGTAATTTATGTGAATTTCGCACTGATGTGCGCCATTTTCTTGTGTCTCACAGTACTTCGCAATGTCGCTGGAGACATTTTATGGCTGACCAAATACCTTTCCTTAAAACTTTGCATAAAATGAGCTTCGAAGAAAGAAACTCTTCCAAAGATTCTTCTGAAACTAACCCAATTACCGATTTACAGAATAATGAAGGGTTAGTTATCAATGTCAATACACGATGTAGACAAAGAGCATCGACTTTGTAACTTTTGTATTGACTTCGTAAATAGTACTTAATGATTTTTGTAAAGTAGAAGTACGGCAGCAACTGTTAGTTCAAAGTATTTATTGTTAGTAGTAGACACACCTACCCCAGCCACGTTTCGAAATTGTGTAAATAATGTTGGGTTTCAGTTTCAATGTCATAATCTAGCCAGCGTAGAATGTAGTACCCTGTTTCGCGTTAAGGTGGTCATGCGTCTTGCCCTACCTACTATTATTAGTCTTAGTCGAGTCTGTTGGTGTCTACTGTTGTCGTATATACTTGTTCTTGTTCACAATGCAATACAATGTATCTTAGGTGCGTAATTGTACATAAAACTTATCATTTCCAATTACCTTCTTGAAACTTAATAGGATTATACAAGTACATAGGTAATTTCCAGTATCAGCCAACAACTGACCTCGTAGTACGATTCTATGGTATTTTTATAAGTCGCTAATGTTAAACCACGTTTTTGTAAGTCTACAATTAATTTAGACCATTTATATTTTATAATGAATTGTATTTTATGCATACGTTAATGAGCTCTATTGTATTTATGAAGGTATGTCACTACACTATATATAAGCACGTATTTACTTTTGCTAATAACTCAATGTATTTGACTAGGAGAAAGTTGTTTACACTTTTAATATGGTGGCGCCATATAACGCTTTCACCACAGGAGAAAACTAACGTTCACCTTGGTCCATATTACATAACTAAAGTTGACACGAAGAGGAAATATGCTGAAATTAAATTTCATGCCTTATTTAGTCAGTTCAGGTATGTGAAATATGTTCTTTAATTGTACTTCATATTTATCAGTATTACGATCGTTAGAAAACACTACGTGATGTGACATTTAACGCAATAAAATACTCAATACTCCTATTATGTAATTTGAACGGAATTTCGTGTTGTTACTACACAAATTATTACTTTACCAATAGTGCATAGATTTCCCCGAGATTAATGAAATCTACACAATTACTGATACATGATATATTATCAACTCATAAGAAATCATAACTAAAACTGTATACATCGTGAATTATACCTTAATCGTTTTAAAAGAGAAATTATTTTACACACACCGTGAAGTGAAACACATTTATAGCATGAAATGGTTATGTAGGCGAGAAACACGGATTGGATTTTCAATTTGAAATATCAAAATGCCCGTAGTTCCAGTTAGATGTAATACGGAGGTTTTCTTACAGTTATCCCATAATCGTTGAGAACTGGAGCCAAATCTTCCAATGTCAGCACGTATTTCTTGTCCTTTGCTTTTGTCTTGGCTGTAGGGACTATCCCTTTCAGCTTACAGTGGGTAAAGGCTTCGTTGACAACATCCGAAACAAACTTTTGAGCAGCTATGGATATCAATCTGGACATTCGAGGGTCTGTTGATTCGAATCCAGCCATATGCAAATAATAATTAGCCACGGAATCCGGAATCTGTAATAAATACTAATTTTATAAAACTTGCATTTCCAATATGGTTATAATCGGCGGGGTTGATATAGTATGATTATTGCCTTGAACCAATTAGTAAAGGCATGCAAAACTAGTTTCAATAAGATACGTTTTACATTGCTTTGAAAAATAACAATAAAAAACTTGCAGTAGGTGTGTAGTCTTCCAACTGCATGAGGAAGTCCGACATAGCAAAGCCAGCAGATTCTTGGTTTGAATCAAAGACGTATGTATAAGACGGAGTAGAAGCACCGGAAGAAGAAGACGCATATTGGTATCCATCCGACTTCACTTCCTGATTAGCATTAATATTCAGGTTTACGCCCCCTCCAATAGAAGCAGCACCCATGCTCATGTTAGGATTCCCTGAAGACATATATCCTGACGAAGGCAGTGAAGGAGAGGGACTGGAAGTGTCCATGGCTTCTATTTTAATACTGCTGGGATCCATATTTAATAACCTGCAGACATACATACACATAGATATTAATAAGCATTTGATTATGCTTTACACAATTAGTCTCTTTATCGTTATTCCGTAACCATAACGTAACAAATCATGTAACGTAAGTCTTAGGTAAGCTCCTACCCCTTAGGGATCCTACGTTACGTGAAGAAAAATGACTTTCAAGACGTAAAAAAGGAAAAATTACGGGCAAGACTTCCGGACCTTACGTAACCAAGGTTGAAAGGTTACCTTGCCCGGCATCAGCGGTACAAGCAGTAGCGTCCTACTCAGTCCGCCACGTAACATCTAATAACTGAAAGGTTTCCGTGCGCGATATCAGCGGTACAAGCAGTAGCTTCCTACTTAGTCCGCCAAGGAACCTCTAAAGACGTTAGTAGACTTCCTTGAGCATTAGATTTTCTGATTTCGGGTTGTCCATAGTACAATAGCTTTCCCGCGCGAGGGATACTTGAAATAGTCATATGAACACCCCCAAATTAGAAATATAATGCGCAAAGGGGGAAGTCTGCTGGCTGGCGCCTTAATAACTGAAAGGTTCTCGTGCACGATATCAGCGGTACAAGCCATAGCTTTCTACTTACTCCACCACGGAACCTCTAATAACTGAAAGGTTCTCGTGCACGATATCAGCGGTACAAGCCGTAGCTTACTAATTACTCCACAACGGAACCTCTAATAACGGAAAGGTTCCCGTGCACGGTATCAGCAGTACAGTACAAGCCGTAGCTTCATACTTACTCCACCACGGAACCTCTGATTTGAAGATAAATAAAATCGCTAACTGAAATACGAATACGTATGTGTAGCGTAACTTTTTACCGTACGTATAGAGAACTTACGTTTCTTCAGCTTAAAGTTAAGTCCTCAGTCTTACTCTAACCAAGTTAAGTGAAAGGACAACGCTTACTCTCAGTGTCTCAATCATTGTACTTGCGTACATAAAATATATAGGTAATGGTGAAGACTTTTCCAACCTCGGAAATTGTTAGTTAAAGTTCTATTCATGACTCTCGAGGTTAAAGTTTATAAAAGTTAACCTCGAGAGTCATGAATAGAACTTTAACTACATAAAATATACTTACATTAAAATTGAAAACTGTAACCTTTTGTGAGTCGAGTGGTCCTTTTCAACTTCTAACAAGTAAAAAATCAAGTTTTGAGTTTTAACCAATTTAGTTATTTTTTCCCGAAGTTTAGAGTTTTCAGCTTTACCTCCAACCTGCAATCAGGAATATTGATATTGAGTTGGTTAGATATCAGAACTATATTTAAATTTATTATGGCAATTAATTTGATTATTTAATTTTATTTAAAATCAAAATAAATGTAAATAACTTACGTAAAATTAATTACGTAAAGTAAAACTTAGGTAAACTTTGAATTTCAGTCTTGGTTTTGTTGTTTGCTAATTTTTGACTTATTACACCTAACCTAAATAAATGTTTCTTCGGGAGGAATAAATCTCCTGCAATCTCTGCAAGATTAGCTCTCGGACTCAAACGACAATTCTCCAGGATTCTCCAGGATTCTCCAGTGATAGCAACACAATAAGCAAGAGCTCAGAAGAAGAAGAGGGAGACAGATGAGCGACTGCAGTAGAGAAGAAATCAAAACAAATCCTCGTAAGTTTTAAATGAATCGTATATTAGCGCTGGTGGTTGTACAGAATGCAGCTGCGATGGTCTTGAAGAACTGTTATTGGTCTACGACCTCTCCAGGAAGAATCACTGAAGTAAATAATGTCATTTTTTGCATTGTTGTTGTTGAGAAAAGTGTATCAACAGCGCTCTGCGTGTGACAATAGGTAACTCTTTGGATTCGTAAAGTGTTGGGCAGCGGGCATTTGTGGGAGTTGGAGGTGGTGACGTCAATGACCACACGTGAGGGGTAAGAAAGCAGCCACGCCCATGTATCTTTTCTCCGGGTTCTGTCTGTCTCTTGTGCCTTTTATTGCTGCTACAAAGAATATTCGCTAGATTCTGTACTACTTCGATTCCTATCCATTCCTCCATGTCCATCCATATAAGAAGACATCCATATAGACTACTACCACACAATCTTCAACTTCAACCTACCCACCAGACCACTAGCTGCACTTACGAAGTTAGCCAAAAAGACTCGAAGTCTTTGGAACACCGGAGCGAATACAAGTGCTGAATCCTATACTCCTGGAACTGGGAATCGAGTTATGTTATGAGGAGGACGTAGCTAGCTAGACATTAGGCATATGCCCGGAATAAAACCGAAAAGGTAAGTCTATACAGTATAAAATATATTATGCATTACAAGTGTATATATATAATGTCAATTGAGGCTATATATTTTAGTATGCGTAGTGAGCACAATTTATCCAGGAAAAGCGGAGGGGGAATTATATCCATCTATATGACAGTGGAATACAAGACGACAGAGAATCAGAACAAGCAAGACCATTAGTCTAGTTTATATCTAATGATTTTTAGGTTTTAGATATGCCAACTATATTATGGTATATTAAGCGATACATACATATATAGAGTAGGCTTTTTAGGATAGTAGGAAGGAGGAAAGTTGTTTCGACTTTTATATGCACACAGTTGGCAATAGCAGTTGGACAGGACAGAAGAAAAGCGAAAGGGCCTTAAAGACCTAGACAGGGTAACCTGCTTAAAAGTTATAGTTTTGGTAGTTATAGTTAATATTAAATGTATAGTCTATCAAGTGAACTAAAGTGAAGTAGAGAAGGCAAGAAGGGGAACTACTACATACACTTTGGTTGTTCAATTCTGTTTTTGTGCTTATATTCCAGAGAGTCTAGAGCAAATGGGATGGATGTAGTACTGCACTACGCGAGCCGTACGTGTACTCCTTGATAGTTGAGTATCTCGAGTGACTCAGTTCGGTATTCGGTTCGCTCGGACGGAATTTGGATTTGGATCGGAGCAGAAGGGCGAGGTGAGTTAGTGCCAGGCTTCCCAGCAGCATTTTGTGTCACTCCCGGGTCTCTCAACTCTACAACTCCCGACCTTCCAGGTCAAAATTTTTACCTTTATTAACATTTGTCTAGTCTTGTTGTGATTTATACAGTTAAAGTTTAATCCTTCTGTTGTCTTTTTAGTAATTATCTGACGCCCGCACCCACACAATCTTAATCTATTTGCTATCTCTGTGTCTGTTTATTGCATGATTCTTTTCCCCGTATTTCTATTTGTGCTGTACTTTCTCGGGTTTACCACTCGCCATATTGATAGCGTACAGGCTAATAGACTCGGCCGCGGCCCATACATTCTACTTACGCTCTATTGTGTATCTATTGATATAGAAGATATGGAACAATGGAATTGGAAACCGAATGGTGGTGTTGGCTAATAAAGCACCGGTACTTGTCTTCTCGACAGATAGACAATTAATTCTCTCCTCTTTAAATCTTAAAAATTTAACCTCATTTCTATTTATATACTAATAACCTCATAAATATAAATTCGAGAAGTTTAAGTGTTTTACGAGTGGAGTGACTAGAATACAGAAATAGCTTTTCTTGTGGAGCAGAAATTGTTGACATACTTTAAACGGATTAAATCCTCCTTTTCCGAAATTGAAAATTAAATACTTCTCCTGAGAAAGTACGGCACTGCTTTTACTTTTACCATTTCACTTTCGGGGCACTTGTTGGGTACCTACTTTTTATTTCATCAGTTTTTTGCTCTTGTGAATGATTTACTATTTTTCCTCCCGTTGATCTACTTATAAGTAATAGTAACCCTTTAGCTTCATTGTTTGGTCTACATAGTTTTTTTAAAGTTAAATGGTAAATACAACGTGTGGTAACTGTTTTGTTGTTCTGTTTCTGCGCTGTGTCTCTACGATCATTAATGTCATTGTATTAGTATCAGGCATTGGTTTCGTGTTTAGAGTGCCAAGTTGGATGGTGTTTGCTTCTGTCACTGACTGAGGCACAAACCCACACAAATGACTTGTATTTTCTTCATTCAAGTAAATATCTCCCTATAGTTTGTGTGCCTTTCATTTAGCAGTGCGATAAACTGATTGAATTGCAACTGGTATCATAACCATCCCTCCGGAATTGAGCTGTATTACTAAAGGTTTACTACAATTCAATGCTTTTAAAATAGTACGGTAAATTAGTACTTAATTTTAAATGGGTTAAGTTATCCGTTTTACTGGATAGACAACTAAAATTATCAGTGTCATTAATAGTCAATGAAGGTTATTAAGCTTTGAATTTGGAATATAGGTTTATGCACTTTCACTCACACAGCACAGGAAAGTTTGTAAGTTTCAAATCTTTGCAGTTGTATTTTATATAAGTACCTACTCGTATGTGAAGCGTTTAGAGTTTAGGGATACACGTATACACACCCAATAGTATTCAAATGAAGTCTTTGTGAACCGTTGTGTTAGGCCTCTGGTGACGGAATTAGTAATGTAGTCATTATTGGCTACTTCGTAATAATTTGTGTAATGTAGCGAACATAGTGTAGTCATTTATTAGATTCATTATCATTGAAGCCGATTTCCACAAATTTTGTACAGGTCTCAATGCCTTTTATTTAGCTAACCTGACAAAAATCAGAATGAAAAGTAATAGAATTACAATGTGACATATAATTGGAGTACCCTACCTTGCATGAAATTTGCAAATATTTTATGCATATTGTATTTCGTAATGGAGATCGAAGGTCATATTGCAAAAATCTCGACGTCAGTTTGATCCCAAAAATATGCTGTTAGCCACTGTTCTAGGGTAAATCTAGCTCAAGACATTCTAGGGCAGAGAAGTCCGTTTCCCGGTCACGGAGAAGTGATTGTATAGAAAAGATAGGAATTTTGGTATATGTAACAAAGGTTAGTGGCTAAATTAATTAGGACGTAGGTAGGTACTTTTAGTGCATTTTGTTGTAGGCTCTAATATATAATATTAATTATATAATATAATTATAATTAATACCTCTTTGTTTAGAGATGGTTATCAGATCTTATCTAATATCATTACAAATGAAACTAGTGTTTACTGCCTTTTTGTGAGTTTTTTTTATACGAGGTAAAAGGACTTTTTTT
>JABASH010001315.1:0-27469 GCA_019776445.1 Tomocerus maximus | reverse complement strand
CATGCCTACAAATACACTTTGTTGCGTAGTTAAGCTATGTGTACAGACATCCTAGTATAGATTATAGATAGCTTCATATTTACAAAGTCACATACATTCCACATTCACATACATTCCACATTCACATACATTCCACATTCACATAAAGGCTACTTTTACTTAGCGATTGTATGCAAGTTACCAATAAGCTTAGATCTTCAGTTTGAGTGAGTGAACTCTTATGCATTTAGCAGATTATTTCTTAGCAATACAAAATCTCATTTATATTGAGCTAACATTTTTAAGCATACAACTTTTAGGGCGAGCTAAATTGTTAAATTAATGACTAGATGTTTAATATCCCTGGAGCCAACATGACGAGACTTGTCAATTTGTCATTGTCAAGTTAAAGCTGAGAGACAATTTTGACTGATTACTTTGTGTTTGTAGTTAAAGGTTATCTTAGAAATTAGTTTTTAGTTCAACTTGTTCTTAGTTGACTTTTACACTTCATCAAGGTGAATTAATAATTGTATATGTATCACATGTAGCAACTATAATACGAGCTGGTTACAATCAGGCAGGATGCATTTATATACACTAGGTACAAACGTATAGTATCGAAGTACCCATAAATCTACGAACAATATATATAGTTTAAATGCATAATTATAACCATTTACTACAAAACTAATAATGACCTTTGTAATTCAATACATTTACTAATGAACTGATCAAAGTTACTGACTATTCACGATTTTTCGTGAACATATTATTCTTTGTTTCATGAGCAGTATATGTGCATGTGTGTATATCATAAAGGCAGCAGCAGTAGCTAGTATAAATGGTTAGTTAAAATTATGGGGAAAATGGAACTTTTATAGTTAGCTGCCCTGAAGCCACATAGACACACACAAACGTAAATCTATCACGTGAAGAACGTTTACAAACAAAAGTTGGTCGTTCTTCCTGTGTCCTATGCAGTGCAGGTAGTTGCAGGCAGAAATCAGGCCTTTTACTAGGATCTACAACCAACTGCGTAAATAAAATAGCCCAACCTCCTTTGTAGTAGCCAATGGTGGCCATCCTAATGTCACAGGAATAAAATACAATGACAGTGACTCATTCATTCAGTCAGAGTCATGCACTATTTCTAAATTGCATTCTAATTTTATATTTCCAGTTTTAACCGAAGTAGCCAAGATAAACTTCCCATACAAATACAGACGTAAAATATTTTATTAATGAATATTCTAGAACATAATAATGCTGAAGTAATGACGATAATGGTGCTAGCATAGCATACCTCGTTAACAACAGAAATGCTCGTCGTATAGAACGAATAAGTATTGTACGTCACACGATGCTGTCATTACCTTTGTTGTAGTAATCTAAATATTTGTATTATTATAATGCAACTATGAGACAAGTAGAGTGATGGTAATCTGTATGGATAAGCAGTAGTCTTTCATAGCAAAGAATGGTAATCGCAAACACGAAAGGCAAATAAAAATTCGATTTGGTTTTCAAATTCATTCATTTAATTCTCGACCAATGTTATTTCCTACTATATACCCATAACTATGGCTTTCAACTTGTAAATATGAATACAATGAACAGGTAATTAGCAGTGCTTTAAACATTGAGATGATTTTTATAGGGGCTTATGGCTTTTATGCAAAGCTCAATAATTATATACTGTCTTGGATCATGGATGTTTCATACTTCATACTATTATAGGCTATTAGTATGAGATAATAATATTAGTATAAAATTTTCACTGATACTTAATAAAAATTCCAAGGCAAAATACAATAGTTTACACTTTACACCTATGCAATTTTTATGCTTCATTAGTTTCCTAGTCCTAATAACCTAATCGTAATGTAGTAGGTTTGCCATACTGTAATAGTTAAGTACACAGAGAGAATATAATTTAGAGCTATAGGAATGTTTAAAAAATTTTACATTTTTTTCTTTTCAGAATTCCTGCGAATGTATATCACTATCGTTAATGCCACATTTTATCTACTGTTAAGTTGGAGGGAACATCCGATTGTATGCAAAGGGAAAGTTCATTTCTCCCAAGGTAAAAGTTCTACTGGGAATTACTACGTTATTGGAGAAAGCAGCTTTCTCTTACAAGATATTACTATCCCTGACAAAAATAAATTAGTGAAAAGACATTATTTCGTCATTAATCCTCATTTGATTGCATTAAATGGAAAAAAATTCTATTTCTTTGTTTTGCTACTATTGGTTAACAGCTGCTAGTCAAACAAATCAACCGCAATTGCTTTGTACTGTGACTTGAAATTACAGAAATTAGAATTCGAAACGAAAAATACAGGACATTTTTTATTTTCTGTTGACATAATCGCTAATTCGCTATTCTACTGTTTTAAATACCTCCTCGTAGCTTATTTTTTATGCCTGTTTTCAATCCGATCTATATTAATTACTGCATTTTATATCTACTTTCCTGGTTTTGATTATATATTTCGTTAAAACCCATTTTAGCTAGTAGGTAAGTACCAACTAGAAAAACCCAAACAATCTTTACAAAGTTCACCATGTATGAAATTCTGTATATTTTATGGCATTGCTTTGCAGATTTTGATGTAATTTATATAATAGTAGAAACATAAGTGCTTGCAATTGTTTTAATTACTCTCTACTCTATCGCACCGTATGCAAACAAAACTTATTCCCTCCCCCGCTTAAACTGTCGTTTCCCTTACATTATGCCTTTATTCTAGATTTAAAACATTTAAATAAACTTGTGTGCAATGGTATGATGAAATAAATAAATTAGCACAGGAGTTGTGTATTGTGGCGATAAAATATTTTTGATTTATTTGTGTTTTAAACTACTCCATATTACGGATAGTAGTACACTGCAGCATTAACGGATAGCTAACTACATAAAATATAATACATTAAGCTGGTAATTAAGTGATACTTACATTAACATAATATAAATAGTCACATAATTCCACTTTCTAGTATCTTTGTACCTACCGACCACCTTTACACATCGATTTACTGAAAAGTCGTGTTTATAGATATTTTAGTCTACAAAGCTAGTAAAAATAGTCATAATAAAATAAACCAAAAACAGTCGGGTGATTATAATAGGGTTAGTCATATTTATACCATAAAAATTGTGGTAGTCGTATATTTAATTTATTTACTTTAGTTAATGGTATTTGTTAGCATAGCGAATGATTTAGTGCTTTGTGTTATCCACCTTTATCAATTTCTAACATAAAAATTGAATTTAACTCGACAGTAGACAAGTGATTTTAAAACTGACAAATGTAGTTTGATTTATTGTAACATTTTGTGTCGTTTTTCCCTAGTTGGCTACAAGGCATTCATTATGCAATACTGTACATACATGTACTTAATTGTATTTTTGTATCTGAATAACAATTCTGAGATGAAACGAGAGTATTTTAATTAGATATAGGAATAATAATATTATGAATTTGGTAGAGTTTAAAATTAATTCCCGTGACAATATAGGTTGAACCTGACAAATTGTCGTTTAAAAGGTTGTAAAATATAAAAATGAACTTACAAATGGTAAGTGTAAACTAAATAAAATTGCGCTTATATATTTAGTAAAATCAGAGTTTGTTAACTGTTACAAGACTATATATATATTTATAACACACACATAATATACTCTTAGATGCTGGTAATACATTCAAACATCGGTGTCTAAAAATGAAAAAATCCGCAGAAGATTAAAATGGATGGTATCTAAAAAAGTTTCTATACGTAATATTAAAACAGTGATATATTAAAACTAGAACAGTACAGTATAGTAGATGCATCCTAGAAATATCCGAGCTAACGATTGTACTTTTGAACATAACAAAACAGGTATTAAGGGCATCCATCCATACAAATTAGTAGGCCATACACAAAAGGGATCCATTTGGCCTTGGCCTAAAACCAGTTTAGTTTGTAAGTAGGATTTTTGTTGTTACAAGTTATATTACATAATATAATACTATGTCCTTATGTGGTTACTTAAGTTTTGAAATCTGAAGAATATAAATTAGTTCTACCTTATGCCTGTCGTCTTTATAAATAAATGAAAATATGTTTTTTCCTTTAAACCATCGCATCATTATTTCAGTCCCCTCCTTATTGCAAACTGTCAATAGTATATCCATTGAAATGTCCTTTTTGTATATAAATGTATAATTAGGTACCTACTCCTTTTAAAACGTTTACAAATTAAGAATTTAAAAGAGAAGTTATTATGCTAATCTATTATGCTACGATGTGCAATTATATATCACACAGCAATACATACAGGTTTTGATAAACTACGAACTACAACCTCTTTGTTTCATTTAATCAAGATTAAAATTGAATACTAGTATAACACATCTATGTAGGTATATCTATGCTGAATCTATGTACACTAAATCCTCTCAACATGAATCCTGAGTCTCTACGAGTCAATTAGCTTGAGACAGAGAGACTGCAGGCTACAAACAATTACGGCATATTAGAATTAGTCTTAAAAGTCCGATACAATACAAACAGCATGTCCGATAAGATGTAGATTACTAATGTATAAGTATAGATACAGTTTATCTATAAATACAACTTTGGCTTTTTGGCGACTCATTTACAACAATAAATTGAAAATAACACGAGGGTAAGTATTTAATGTACGAATGCAATTTTTATTTTCCGCCAGATGCTTGTTGCTGAGTCTGAGGACCGTTTTTCAGCGTCACTGACGAATTTCCTGCTGCTGTCAATGCATTGGCAGCTTTTTCAGCCGCCAGTTTAGCGGCTTTCTCTGCTTCTTCCCTCTCTTTGAAAAATCCAGATTTTGTTTTACACTCTCTGATAGTAACCGTCATGAGATTAACTGTCACATCCGTGATCACAATTTGATCAGCCAGAGGTTGTTTGTTGATCCAATACTCGGCGGGCGGAGCGTTGTTGTTTGAGTCACCTTCGTTCACACTGCTCAAGTTGTTGTTCATTTCTTCTTTCATGTGGCTGTGACTATGACCATTGGCAGTTCCACTGCCCACGTGAGAATGAAGTTGCTGATGATTCGATTGGGAGGTCGGCGTTTGCGACAAGGCATTCCCCCCGAGAGAATTCGTCTGATTTGTTGATGTGCTCAATGTCACTGGAGTAGAGGTCTCCGTCGATGCTGATGTCTTAGTCGAGCTGGGAGTCGAGGACGCTAAAGACGAGTTTTGCGAATGCCTTCTCTCTCCAGGCCCATGTTTCTCGGGAGATTTCGGTCTTTCTTTGTCTTTAGATTCTTTTTCATTCGTTGACTTATCTTTCTCTTTCTCGTTCTTCTCTTTGTGATGGTGGTGGTGGTGGTGACGATGGGGGGATGTTGATCCAGTCGTGCCCACACCGCTATCTGATGATTTACCATCCTGGCTATGTCGATGGCTTGTTCCCGAATGTGAAGTGCTCTGAGTTCGAGACACTTTTGCTGGCGGAGGGGATGCGGAAGGCGAACGATGACTCTCCTTGCTACTCTGCTGAACTGGACTAGTTTTGGGGGTTGTTGTGATCGTCACTCCAATCTTGCCTGACTCTCTGTAATTCAATTAACAGTGTTAATCAATATTCAGGATAAAAAGAATAGTATTCTACAAAACGTTATAGTGCTAGCTTTATAGCTTACTTGATGACTTCAGCTTTTCTTTTTAAAGTTTCTTTCTTCGGAGATTTATCTTTGATAATGCTTTCCTTTTCGTCTGAAGAGTCTGGACTCGGTGAAGGCGATTTCGACCTGGACAATTCTCGACTCGTTTTGCTGGATGTACTCTTAGAGGATAATGGTGACACCTCTCTTTCTCTCTGCAATTTAAAATAATTTTTAAAATGATTCCAATCTAATTACACTTATGGGCTAATAAGATAGTGAATATAATGACCAATTTCTGACTTACTAGTAACGAAATCCGATTTTTAGGCTTTGGTCCTCTTTTATGAGACTGAGGATCTCTTTCGCGTTGGCTATACTCGAATGCTTCAATCAGTCTTGAGTCCAAAATATTCTCTTCTGGCTCCCAGGTACTGTGCCTGTTTCAAATATGATACAGTGATGTTAACAATAACTAATTGTATAGGAAAGTA
Organism: Tomocerus maximus; assembly: GCA_019776445.1. Lineage (NCBI taxonomy): Eukaryota > Metazoa > Arthropoda > Collembola > Entomobryomorpha > Tomoceridae > Tomocerus > Tomocerus maximus. Next base: position 21,349 of record JABASH010001315.1, on the reverse strand, counting down.
AATCCCTGCCACCACCCTACATCTTGCCCTGACTCTAAGAAACAATTTAGTAAAAAAAAAAGACATAGTACATATAGATATTTCATTTTTATTCTGCATGCTGCATATTTATAATATTTCATCTTTATGCTGCATATTTATAATATTGCATAAAACAAACCGTTACATAAATCAATAGGTAGTATTCATCTGTATAGAAAACTGGCACGTATTACTTTTCTACTGGTCCAGTGTAAAATACAAATAGCTATTATAATTGGTAACACTGGTACAATTACAAGACTTGAATAGGAATATCTATGTGCATGAATAGCTACTGTTCCAATTATAAGATGAAATTCAATATAAAAATTGCTTTAGTTATGTACCTTGGACTCCAGCCCTTCCATTTCACCAAGTATTCTACTCGTCCCTGTAAGAACAATTTCAAAAGATTAGATCCTGATCCTGGCATATTATTGTTTTCCATGTCCATAGAATTTTTACAAAGAATTGTATCAGGAAATGTAGCTTACTTTGCGAACTCGCTTTTTCTGAATCTTTTCTGCAGCGAAGACTCTATCACCTACACTGGATAACTCCATCCTGTCTTCGTCTGATGTAGTCTGTGGGATAAAATAGAATAAATCTTAGTTTTAGTCAGAAACACATTAAATGTACATAAAATTCGGTAGAGTTATTAATTATAGGCAAGATGACTTGGAAATCATATTTTGATGTACTTTTCTTAATATATTATTAGATTAAACCCATATTCATCTGATAGATTGACACTGAGTGATACACCAGGCATTACAACCACAAGAACAGCAACGGGTAATTATTCCCGACCTATTTGTCAACAAGTTTTTAGAAATAAGATTTTGCACAGCACATGAATATATAATTTCATAAAGTTTGCAGCCTGTTGGTTCTGAAATGACATAGTATATCTAAACTCTAAACGCCTCTTTTTTCCTTGTTACTTAAACTTTGTAGGCGTTTAGGGTAAATTAGTGCTTAATAATCAATCTGATTATCTATGAACCATACTGATGATGACATTAGCAGTAATTACACATATTGCTTCAAAGATAAAAAGGATTGCAGAAATTATAATTGCTCAATATTTCAGTAATATTTTATTACTTCCCAATTTTTCCTGAAACGTATATAATTTGCAATTATTTTTCCTGTACGAAAGCCCCAATTATTTCCGAAGTATACTTAAAGGGAATATTATTTTTATACCTTTAGTAGCTGTAATGATCAATATTTTACGCAGGCAATTTAAACTTTAAACTTTGTATATATAAATGTTTTTACCACTTGAATGCTAACTATGAGCCAGTTACAGCCTGGGATACAGTGTTGGTACTATAGAAGATTCATAAATCGGACTTACATCACTTTTGGTAAAAACGGTTTTATTTGCAGTGTGTAGAAAATGAAATGTGTTTTATGGCGAGAATTAAAAAATGCTAGTGGAAATTCTGCAGTAATAACAATCTGACATAGGTAAGAATCCGGAAGATTCCTTATTCTTTTGAGTGTTTGAGTGATCTGTTAGTGTTTAGTTGAGTGTAATAAGTAAGTAGGTAGAGTATAATTATACGTGTACTCTATTACGTAGATATGTTCTTTACTTACGTACCTGAGTATTAGTACATCTATGTAATATAATGTAGTACTAAGTATGTAGTAGGATGTAATAGTATAGTATAGACTATTATGCGCTTACGTAATTTCCCACTGACTGCTTTACTTTCTTTCTTACTAGATGGACGGATTCTCGGATTAAAGCCAAATAAATATGTACCTACTTACATACACTCCAACGGTACGCAGAAGTGAAAAACAAAATGATAGGATTCTGCAGACTCTGCGTCGAATCACAAACGAAAGTGTACACATTTATTAGCCACTTCTATTACCTAGTAATTAATTTACTTATGATTATGCCCATTCTTTAAACTTATGTCATTCTATACCATGTTAAGTTCCAGTTTTTCAAATATTATAGCAACACAATCTCAAAAGCTTTTTGGTATTAGCCCATTTGGTATTAGCTAAGAGTTTTCTTGGCTTTGCTAATATAATGTTCATGCGAGCGCCCAAACAAAGAGTCCGGCTAAACGATAGCTTTCTGGAAGATGAGAATCAACGGCTTTTCGCAGTCTTAAGATGTACATGAGAAAAGCTCAACAGGGTTCCTATGCGAAACAACCCACGTTCTTCCATGAGTATTTTATTTTGCTCAAGTATAGTGAGGACAGCATAATATTATAGTTTTGGAAGTTTGAAAATTATATTCCTTTCTAATTTTGCCGTATTTTTAAATTGAATTGAACAATTGAAAACCTACATTAATGTAATCCTGTTCTATATCTTAATATACCATCCACCATTAATATCAGATATTTGGCATTCATAAATTCCATTTGTGAAAATTGAAACTTATATTTCCTGGCTTGTATTTGAGAATCCGCACTCAAAGCCTAGATATTGGGCATTCGTATGGATTTCATTTGTGAAAATTGAAACTTATATTTCCTGGCTTGTATTTGAGAATCCGCATTCAAAGCCGTTGTCTTTAACTACTTGCAATGATAACTGATGATCAATGACAACTAGATGATCAATGACAACTATAGATGATAACAATTCTGGATTCTTGTTTCTGAATATCAGATAAATGGTATTCTACCATACAATAAAAGTTGTTCAATGTGTATAGTAAATGGGTGGATAGGTAAGATAATTGAGAACTAGAGGTAAATTCATAATCCATTTGATTGGTAACTAATTAGTGTAAACACTGAAAATATCTATTTTCTATTTATTGTATCAAACAACAGTGCAGGTGTAATGTCTGTCTATGTCCTATGTGTTTACTAATTTGAAGTAACTACTCCTTTAGCATAAGGGTTTTGCGTATTGATATCTGTATATGCATTCATTTTACCTATAAATGAACACCACGAATAAATTCTTAACTTAAGAAAATAGCAATAAGAAAACACGTAGATTTTAAGAAACTTCTTATATTTATGACAAAGTTTAGCTACTGGAAGAACTTGGCAAGGCTATGGCTTATAATTATCATAGAAGTCCCTTTGTACAGGTAAATACACTATCTATATTTAAGACACTGGTTTTGTAGGGACAAAATAAATAACTGTGAACTCATCATCTGCATACCAAAGCGTACACAAAGTCCCAAAATATGTTCTCACCGGAATACAACGAAATAGTTCTACTTTTCATTGCACTGTCAATAAAAGAGAATAAATCTCACCATTCTGCGAAATTTTCGGAAAAATCCCGGATGAAGTCTTATTTTCATTGACAAATTGTACTACATGTATCACCTCTTTCAGACAGAAAGTATCTTTGTCCTAGGTTTACATATGAGCTTTATTACTTTCACTTAAGTCTGGATTTAAATATAAGTTAAATCTCAAAATCCAAGCCGAACACATGAAAACTGAATTGATTGTAACACCGAAGTGAAGTTGTGTGAAGTGATGTGTAGGAGGTTTTTCTTGTGAGCGTATCGCAATATAAGTTGATTATTGAGCATTAGGAAGAACAGTCAGTGTATCTGCATCAGATTACAAAACAAGACTGAGGATTACAACAATGCAATGGTGAGCGGAAATGACATCCATGAAGCGAAAGCAACAACAAAAATTTTCCGTTCCCTCTTGTCCGGACAGGGACACACACAGAATCAACCCTCCCTAGCCCACGAAAGCAAAACTTTTTGGAGGTTAGTCGAGAAGAGGGTTAGAGTGGTAGACTCATTGTCCTTACCCGTAACGGCTGCATGCAACTATCACTGTTCATAAAAACAACTTAAAATACGGGTTATATATACTCGTCTCTACATCTAGCTATATACTATATATGAGCATGCAAGCGTTACCAATGTGCCCCAATAAGTGCAAACTACACATATCAGTGAGTAAAGTGCGTAAGCAAAGCATAATCTGTACAGGGACGTAAGGGTAATCGTTTTGGGGGTGCATTTGCCTATTTTAGCTCTATTCTTTCATGATTTCGCAATAATGATCTTAATAAGTAGTGTCATGAGATTTTAAACTCATAATCCCAGGCATCAAAACAATGCCTTGCATATTTAACATTTATCACGATTTATTAACAATTTTCATTTACTTTTGTAGTTTAAAAATGGTAAACTTTAAAAATTGATAGATATGATCTTGGAAAATATTTTTAACTCTTTTAACTGATCAGAAAAGTGAAATTAGTTGATTTATTGATGTGGAAGTGCGAAGTATTATTATATTGTAGGCTAGAGGACAATAATTTCATGGGGATGAAGCTTTTGCCCATGAAACCCTCTTAGATACGACATTGAGGGGTTATACAGCTGAAACAACCCACGAAGGGACTTGCTATAAATAAAGTACTTTTTCTGTTTTGTTCGTCACAATTCCTATCCTAACTAACAACGTAAGTAAGCGTTAAGTACTCACCTCAACCTCTGCCATGTAATATCCTACAAACAGCCTACCTATTTTACTTTTCAAATATTCAATACAATGCAGCTGTACAAGTATCTAGTATATACTTATAGTGCCCATTTATATCCAAGTCCACTTCTATGCAGGATTTACACAAAGGATTCTGACACATATATGTATATTCGAATTCGAACACGCGTCCGAGGCATGACACCAAATTACTGGTTCATCGGAATATAATACACCATAGTTATGTGTAAACACAAAAACACTTTCCTATTCACCAATAACATTCACAATAATGCTACTTGGTGTCCTAAGATCAATATCCCCGGAAAACCCGTTGACACATACCCACCCGTAGTTCATGGCCATAAACATATCCACCAAATTACGCAACAAAGAAAACTAAAACGAAATATATAGTACCAGTATATTATTTTCAAATATTTCCAAACGTCAGGAGTCATGAATTAGTCTCCAATTTCAAAACCGCTTCTGTCTCTCTTCAATTCTTGAAAATCTATCATCCGAGACAAATGATGCATTTACAGATTACAGATATAGAAATAACTTATCAATGATTTACATAAAAATAATAGTTAATATTTCATTGTGTGATGATGGATTGCTTCTGATTAGTGCAAGATATAAGTAAGTAGTAATATGCACGTGTGTAATACAGATAAATAAGGGGTAATCTATGCAATGAACAATGATCCAAATATATTACATATAGATGACTCCATTCCTTTTCGTTTTCATCCACTGCAGAATTTTGGAAGATTTACATATGCCGCACTAGAATATTCGAATTCATTAACTCACTCTCTTCTCCGAACGACGGAAACGGCATCTCTAAAATAATCCTTTGAGAAAGTGGAAAATAACCAATGGGATAGAAGGGATTGGCTTTTCCCAGCTACTACGCAATAATTCCTCCCTACGCATCAAGTCATTCCTTGGCTATTTAGTGACAATTCCACTGCACTGCATCACTCCACACAATTCCAGAGAGTTCTATGCCATTATAGGAGCTGTGACTTCCAGAGCACTTCTTTGCAATGCAATGTCTTCTACCATATAATGTGCACAAAGTGTACATTCACAATCAACAGCAACATTATGACATTTGGGATACAAGAAACTGATGATGAAATATTTAACAAACTTACTCAGTCCAATGCTATATTTTGTGAATTATTGAATAATAGATACTTGCCTATTTTCATATGATCATCTGCAAATGGTTAACATTTGGAATTAGAACTTGCTATTTATGATCTGCTTTGGGGTAAAATAATGTAAATATTCAAAATTACTTAGAAAGTGTTTCCAAAAATGAAAATGGTTCACAAATGCAAGTGCAAAATCAAAATTCTCTGCAAATAGTAAGCCAAATATTCGTAGGATAAACCAAATTACCTGCATACCCTGTCAATTATACATTACACTTAATAAAATTCATAACATGTAGGTTGTTTTTATTTAATGTGACAACAAGTATGTTTTTATTCTTTAGTGGTTTGACACTACGTGTTTACTATAAATCTAACTAAAGCTAAACTCTAGATAATAGTTATACTAAATGGGTAACAGTAACTTAACAGTACTTAACGACAAATTTAGTTATTATTATTGAAATACTCTCTTATAAGCTTGGCTATTAATTGTTTTAACTCGGTTTCATTAATTTGTTTGAGATAGCTGGCCGGAGGTGTTTCAGCAGACCGTCGAAATCTCTTGCTGACATGTGGTCTTTTACTAAGTGACATAGTGTAAGGCAACGGTCTGTAACCAATTAAACCATAATGACCATGGAACCTCCTATTATAGTTCAAACCATCGTAGTCATTCAGTTGCAGAGGGTCGCTAGGATCTTCGTTATTGGCATCAATGTCATCGCCATCAGCGTACGAACTAATGTCAGATAGTGAACTCGATTGATGCGAGGACGAAGCCATCTCCGGTCCTGGACCATTAACGTATCTGAATAAAAATAAATAAAATATACTATCAAATCTTGATTACAAACAACTGTAGATCTATTTTTAACATACAGAATCATAAACGTATATCATAAATCATAAGTAAACTTACATGACTCGTCCAGGTGGTCCGGGAGGACCTGTTGCAAAGGAAAAACAAATTATTACAATATAATATTAAAGAACATAAAACATAAGTACCACACAGTACCAGTGTCAGTAAATATGCCATTATTGCACATGAAACATATAATCGCCAATAATCATGATAATATCAAATGATTTCTCTGAAAATTGCTACCTGGTGGTCCTGGAAATCCTCTTAGTCCCATCGGTCCAGGTATTCCTGGTCGTCCTCGACAATTCAAAGGACAAAAGTTTTCTTCGTAATAACCGTAATTTAAGTTTCCAGGATTGTCATTTTTATAATTTAGTTCGGATGTTTCACTACCGAGTCCTTCGCGATAAAGATCGAAAGAATCCCGATGAAGAGATGCACTATGCGGTCCATCTGAAGTAGCTGTGTGGGCATGCATTTGATCCAAATCTAATGCAGGGTGAGTCTCGGAATAATCTTCAGACAAAGATGTGCCTCGGATAGCTCTTCTTGTGAAATCGTCTGTATTAAAGCTTTTTTCATCCAAATCTGGTGTATCCAAATCTAGGTCGTGTACTGGAAATTCTTCTGCATACGAAATACTTTCACCCAAGAAATCATTATTGCAACAAATACCCAATGTGGGATCTGCCATGATATTCTTGATGGTGTTGCAAGAAATGTACGTTGGAGAGCCATCAGGTTTTTCAATCAAAGTACCTGCAAAATATTCCAGTGCTCGTTCATAGTTTTATCAATCTTAATTTATTAATTCTAAGTTATGTTAAAACCAGTTTTTAGTTGCCTATTTGCTAGACTAAAGTACAAAATGCAGATATCAGCAACGTAAATTGTGGAATAGAGTTTTTAAAATCTTACGATATAAGTGTGGACATCTTCCGATTGTAACGCATCGGGAGTTAGCAGGACAGCTGTCAGGTACATCTTCTGCTTCTTTGAAAACGAAGTCTCTATCTTCCTCAATCGAATAAACAGGTATCACAGATATCAGAGATACTAAAAGGGCTAAAGTAGATGTGGTGATAATAAACGACATAGTTGTGTGCAGAAAATTAGGAACTACCAAAGATTAATAATAATAATGACCATTTGCTAAGTTAATTCTAATTGGCAATTTTTCTGCATTCCTTATGCACTTATGCAGTCCCTCTCGTCATCACACAAGAAGACTTTGGAAGTCGTAGCTATCAGAGAAACAGACTGAATGACCTATTATTTACATTACCTACAGTGATAAATGGATAAGTAGTTATAGCTCTGACTCTGTGACTTGTACTAATGTATCTTCTATCTTCCCATAATGCTGATATGCAAATCCTTCAAACTGAGATAATGTTGGCTGCAGTTAAACTGTCTTCGCTTTTGGAAATAATGGAAGGCTATCTGGAAATAATGGAAGACTATCTGGAAATAATGGAAGACTATCTGGAATTAATTGAAGACTATCTGGGAATATTGGAAGACTACCTGGGAATATTGAAAGACTATCTGGGAATAATGGAAGACTATCTGGAAATAATGTAAGACTGTCTAGAAATAATGGATCTATTCTTTGATATACGCCCATGCATAATGTGTAGGTGTTTTTTATAGTTTCCAGAGCTGTTCATGTATCGTTTAAAGGTTCAAGCTAAATATGTGTTCTACTATCTCTACTTCACGGAACTTTTAGCTGGAAATGGGGGAAATAGTAAGAGAATGAACTTTCAAAGGCATCTCTGTGAAAGCACATACCGAACGAATGCCGATTGTAGTAAAATATAGCACCTAGTAAATAATTGATATACCTAAGGGAAGTATTTGGCTATTTCTAGGTAAGACTATCAGTAGTTGGTGGGTATATCTTTGGATCTTCATACAAAAGTCAATTTAAATAATATAAATTAAGTATCATGGTCACCGATGTAAATGAGGTAATAGATGACTCTACTTATCAATCAAAATTACCATAAATTGCTCATCACTTTCATAAAAGGATCGAAAATATATTTGTTTTTCGTTGTCTCCTGCTTTTCCGTGTATAACAATAGCAGTTCATATTGCATGTCACAGTAATTACTATTATAGGCCTCAATAAGTCATCTTGTGTCAATCAACTTTATTTAAATATTGACATCTTCCACAGTACAACCAACATACAAATATCTATAGTTCTTGCTTTTGTGCTATTATACTTAAGTCAGCACAGAAAATTTACGGTTTAAATAATTTGTGTCGAGTTGAACAGAACCGAGAATTAGAAAGGCAGACGGGGTCAAGTTCACTTCATAGAAGGCTTTTAGATTTAGAGGTAATTAATTACTACTATCTCTCCATCAAACCCACAGATATTTAGTATGCATACGATATAAGGATACTAGGGTACATGCTTAGTATATGGTACATTGCTATCGCTAAAGTAAACATCAAGTAAACACTAAAATAATGAAGGCAATTTGACTTTTTAATGGTAAGATGACACATTTACCGTTTTACGTGAGCAGGGCACTAAAATAATGAGTTTGTGTTATAGACCCCAAAAATACTAACAAGTATCCCGGCAATCCCAAGCCATGGATAATGCCAATCTAAAAATAAAATGATACAATCCACAAAATATATATTTATTTACTGCCTCAATCAAACTGATGTTGCCTCAAAGACACAGGAAAGTAATTCAATAGCAAAATGAACAAAATTGGTAATTATAATGAAAAGAAAGTTTTCGTTTTAGTTTGTGTTTTAAATAAATGGTTTTTATAGGTATACAATATTTTTTTAGTAAAAATATGTAATCACATAACACAATAATACCTTACTTATTTTAGCTACCAGTAAATAAAACGTTAATTAGATTTTTGTGGGCTCCTAAAGGCATTAGAATTTCCTACAGTTCAGGTATCAAATGTTTAAATGTTCAAACGATTAAATGTTAGTCAATTACATTTTCAACTGTGAAATTCGATGCTGTATTTAGACAGGAGGATGGGGAAATGATACACATTCAACAACTAGGAAAGAAATTTAATTACGTCTTTGAGTAATTACTTTTACCTTAATCTTCTTAACTAATTTAACAGGTAAGGAGAAAGATTGTACGATCTGTGTTAAGTAAGGCTATTTTAATTAAACTTACACTGACAATTTCCATTACACGCTCATGCGTTTACCGAAATACTCCGATATTGCAGAATGCTTTATTTATTCGATCTATATGGTAATAGGGTCTACTTCAAGAAACACTGTACTTTGAATGAATTTCTTCCTCCGAAGGACAAAGAAAATAGTATTTCCAGTGTGAAAAGCCAAATTATTCGGTGCATAATCGAATTTTATCTATAAAAAGAAATTAGGTATTTCCCATTCGTACGTGTTTTCACTAACCAGGATGTAGCGAGGTTGACTTAAATATTTACTTGAAGTTCTGTATTTTGATAGCTGTCTTTCTTTCATTGCTTTTATATCATGTCCCCTATTGCGAATCTATCCTCGATAACACTTCTCATGTCTTTCCCAAACATGTAGGACGGATTAATATTTTAAAGGAGTTTCCTTTAACATCATGAAATTAGAGTACACATATTGGTTTAACAAGACTTGCAAATACTACACTTCGCAAGTAGTTTGTGAATCTTTTATGCTTAAAATACATTTCGAGTAGTGATACCTTTAAATTATTTTGCCCACAACAAATCATTAAAATAAGCTACACAGCCCCAACAAATACAGGGTAACTCCAGTTTTGACTCCGGAAACTTGACCCGATTTAGATGAAACTTGGTAGAAAAATCCCTGGAATTATTTTCACTAAAAATTTTAGTTTCAGCTTGGGTACCTAAGTTCAGACTTCAGACTGTTGCAAATCGAGCTAAACTTCTTGAAATTTTCAGCTTTTAAATTTCAAAATATATTTTGATCCACTTCTTGTTCAACGATTTTGGTGTCAAGGGGCTCATTAGATCCGGAAAAATATTCTCTGCGAAAAACTAGTTGGAAGGGCTTACTAGTGTACTTTCAACTTTGCTTGTGGTGGGGGAGACATTTATATAAATGATGACCCTGTAGAATTTACAGAACATGAACTATAAATGAATTAATTTTGCCTTCAATATCATTCATTCACAACTGTCATGGTTTGACTTTCGTTGAACATAGAATCACTCCAAAAATAATTTTTGTGTCAAATATCTGAAAGTAGGATGAATATGCAAAGTCATATCTATCAGTATCATATTATAATTGATAGTTATTGATGGCCTTGCACTGCCTATCTTGGGTTACGTCAGATAGGAAGTGTATATATATTGAATAAAAGATATCAATATGCTTCCGAATTCGGGTTACTGCTGAAGAAGACGAAGTAATACGAAGGTGGAACGAACTGGATGTGATAGCTGATTGATATTGATTTCGATTCGCAAGAAAATTACTAAATTGGTCAGCGATTCAGAGAATTGCCTCACTATACCTACAGTGAGGTAGTCTGTGTATAAAAAGACATGTTTTGCTAAATGACTACTGAATATAGATAGTGCAGATAACAGTTCGGAACAGGAATTTCTTTAAATTATGTATCCTTGTGTAAGGTTGTGTCTGGATTCTAACATCCGGAGACTGACTGAACTACGTGCTGAATTTTTGTATATTTTGACAAACATTTCTGTGTACGGACAGTGCAGAAGAAGAGTGACTTTAAAGCTGACATTTTTATGCCACACACTATAAATACTTTCCCAACGCAAGGACTTTGAACTAAAGATGACTAAAGTGTCTACGGGCCTGTTGTACTTCTAGTTTAATGTACCTAATACCTATTTCAGTAGTTAAAGACAAGGGCAGAATAGTTTATTTTTTATTTCTTTTCACTGATTAATAGAATAGGATATCAGGGTCAGGGTTGGGAAAATCGTAAGAAAAAACGGCTGATTTCTTTTCTATTCCTATATTTCAGGGGCAGAAGTGTTATGGTTATAACTATGACCGACTAGGTATGTATTTCTTCCGGCTTTTCCCGAAAAATAAATGATTTGACCTTCTTAAAAGAACGGAAATGAGCTATTCCTAAAGCAAACGAATGACAATGCTACCATTACAGAAATAACTGAATTGAAAAACTGGTTAAGCATATTTAAAGGATTTAATTGGAAATGCTAATATTAAAAACACCTGGTGATACTACTTAGGTATATGGTGCTCAATTTGTCGTGCCCTTGGCCTATATGGTAATGAATTTGTTTATGGAGGAGTAATGCAAGGCAAACATAAAATGAAGGGTGCATTATGATGAATGGTATAAAAATAGAAATTGTCAAGACTCATTGTCATTGTCATTATGAAGAGGACGAGCGAGGAAGAAAGGGGAGATGAATTGGTTGTTGAACACAGGTTGACAAATCAAAAATCTACTCTGATGGGTAGAGCCACAGGAGTTGTATGGATTGTGCAAATATGTTTAGTGTTCCATGTTGCGAGTTTACATTTTGAATTTCTAATGAGACCATGAGTTGAGTACAAAAGAGAAGGCGGCTCCGTCATTTAGTGGTATCTGGGCACATCACAGAAGCCATGGACTTAAGTGACGTGTTTCTGTCTCATTCTTCTGTGCTGTTACTTGAAAAATGGGCAGTCGAGCATCGAGCAGGTCAAGAATATCGGGTGCTCAGTTACTTTGCTTATTATTGTAGTTTGTGCTTCTGCCAATAATCTAAAAATATAATGTTCGCATGTGCACACACTACTGACGATAAATACTAATGCATCACAAATCAGCCCGAGTCCAAGCTTATAAAAATAACATGCGTTAGGAAATGAGACAAACGAAGTACAAGCTTGGGCTTACTTTACTATTCTTTACTACACACTTCTTGGGAGTGGGTGAATGGAAACGCTTTGCAGAAGGACAGAAACAAGAATAGAACTTCAAGATAACTTGGCAATTATAGGATAACCCGCAAACAAATATAAACTAGACATGAGTATAATTATAATTCATTTATAACTGCCTTCAACGATTTTTGGCAAACATACCAACAAGGAGCAACTGTCTAAACCCACTTCGATAGGTATACCAAATTACATACCTACTTATTTTCTTTTTCCTTTCATCAACTATCCCCTTTCTTTGACTTCAAATGACCGGCCTTGCAGCACAAGTTGACATCCAGTGACATCGTGTCACAGCATTACCAATTTTCTCTGCTTTTGCTATACCTATTTTCAATTTATTCAACAACTCAATTTATTAAGACTATTGATAGCTCCTTTGTTTCCTACATAATATATATATAGCATATAGCCAAAACTAGTAGGTTTACGCGAAATAGATAAAACCTATAAAATCATATCTTTATTAACATTATGAACTTGAAACCCCCATATTGCACAAATATAAGAAATTGTTGTTCAGTGGGAACAGTAGAGCTGACAGAGGACATAATAATGATGCAATTAAATACAAAATATATAGATTTTAATGTACAATGAATGTAGCAACTCCTAAAAAGGGTACTAAAGTTTGTCCGTTACCCAGGAATGCATACGAATCGCTTTTTAGAACCAAATTTATTATGTGCTACATCGGTAAAGCATTAGCAGACTAATACTAATGAGTCATTCTCTAAAACCGAGAAACAGTATACCTACTACTAATACAACATGTAAATACCTAGTACCAACCCTTTTCGTTTATTGACTGCTGTTTTCGTAAATGTGGGATCAAATAAATATTCTCATATTAGTCATCTTTCTCTTAACATAATTCCAGAAGGCATTGCTGTTACTACAACCATTATTGGAGATAGTACTTTCATCAAACTAGACCATCTTCAAAATGACATCATTGGTTTATAAGGATGTTTAAATAGGCAACTTAGGAAGTGCTCTTAAGTAATCTTCTTGAATAATCTATACTGGTTAGTACAACTCCGAATAAAGTAGTTTCTCTACTCGGATAATGACACATGACATTGAAACGTTAAATTACAGGCATTGATGTGGTCTTCTTTTATGGATATGTAATGTAACTATGTAACTGTGTAGATTGTTTTTAATACTTTCAGGAAGTGCGATGATAGTAAAGAGAAATGCACAAAATTTCGGCGAAACGGTATGTACGATGTACGTCAGTAAAATCACGAGACTGTTAACATCTGGTGTAATATTGTTTATTAGCTTTTTATACATACGCAAAAAATGGTTTGAAAATGCATTGCAATTTTAATGAATAATTTTGCTTTAGAAATGGGCGATGATCCTTTGATTCTAACCAAATGCATATATGATTGTTTATAGGACCTTTAAAAAGGTTGTCTGGATTTGTAAATTTTGCTTGGCAAACTATCTACAACGGAAATTAGAAAATGTATGTAGTGGTTCTTGAGACAACAATGAAGAGAAGAATATTTGAAAGGGTTTTACTGGAATGTGTCATAAGAATGTTTACTTGGAACTGAGTGGCACTTGCAGTTAGGTACAGCGAGTACACCGGGCGGTCGAGTGCTAATAGAAACCTGTTATTACGTAGGCACAGTGCAGTATAGTTAGTTAGCATTACTATTCCCTGTGGAAGGTAGTAGTAGTGGTTTGTATAGTTAGGATCGGAAAGAGCCGATAGTTAATTAATAATAGATAGGTAATTCTCCTTCTTTAGCAAGATGTTCAGGCATAGCCATACATACTGTTTATTATTTATTAGAACATTACATACATTACTATGTATAGCTAACTTTTTGTCGTGCAGTCGTTCGTTCGTTTCTACCTTTCCTTGGCATCACATCAGCTTGCTGTCTCGATTTTTCTAATTTAATACTCTTACTACTCCGATGCGATACGACTGAACCGACATGCAACGACTGCTCCGCTCTGAACAATTCATATACTTAGCTAATAGTTCAGTTAGTGCTGTCACACAAGACAAGACAAACGAAGCTGAACACAACTCGCTTTCTTTCTTCCTCGCAGTAAACAGAGACCTAGGCAAACTCTAGAAATAATATATCTTTGTTGTACAAACGATATCATTTCGCTAATTTCTTAAGTGCTGCATTCACAAGGGAATTAGAATTTCCATTTGCTGTGCTACTATACTGAGAACAGTATTTCATCTCCCAATTAACTATACAATTTGATTCTTCTTCATAATATCTGAACTGTGATAGTTTCATCTCCTGTGTCACAGTGAAATACCTGATATCTATTGCAAAGCAATATTAATTCTAAAAATATACTGTGCATACTGTGTTAGTATCCTGTGCCAGAAATGTATTATCATTAGAAAATCTACGATTCTTATCCAGATGTCCTGTTTTGAGTACAGATAAATTAATTTCGTGGATCATACCAGAATCCACAATCCTAGAAATACACATCTAGTCATCACCTATTGAACTTTCGAGTGTGGATATTAACATAAATTTAAAAACAATCCTTGCTCTGAATTCTGGTGCCTTGAATATGTCTTATTAAGGTTTTAGCACAGATCTCTGCATTTCATTTGGGATGCAACTGCAAGTAGTGCAACTAATTTGGCAAATGATATGGTAGAAAGAACGATAAGAGACCTAAATTCCAAAGCAGATACACCATTACTCTGTGAAAAGATCTCGTGAATATCACTTCACACACGTCTGCTTGTCTAGTAAGAAGCTGGTTATGGGATACCCGATTAGTATCAAAAGTGGGATTCTGTTACTTTCTTGTGCAGACATTTCTCAATTGGATAAGCCATAATAAATAATTTGCGAATCTTTGAT
Organism: Tomocerus maximus; assembly: GCA_019776445.1. Lineage (NCBI taxonomy): Eukaryota > Metazoa > Arthropoda > Collembola > Entomobryomorpha > Tomoceridae > Tomocerus > Tomocerus maximus. Next base: position 6,045 of record JABASH010001315.1, on the reverse strand, counting down.
TCGCACCTTTATTATTTATTCCTGTAATTCCTGTCTGGATCATTTCGTCAGAGATTCGACAAAACAATAAGGTACATAATGTTTCTCCTTAAATGTAAGTAACACATTTTGTTTCAGTACGCGAGTGAACACAAGCAGTCTCAAATTCATAAAAAACGTTAAAGGAAAATCTGCATCTAACGTGCCAAGTCAATATGTTAGTGTCAATGAATTGGGTTCAGTTACACTTATTGTAATGTATAAATAGAACCCTGCTGATTGTGCTGTTGGGGTGAATATTTTCTTTTGGTCTTTTGAAACCAACGATTTCCGACTTGAGAAGAAGTACTATTTGGTTTTAATAATTGGGGTATATGATAGGAATAATGGAATATCTTTATGGAATTTTATTGAATTAATTTTACAGGAAAATGGCTGGGGTTTGGGAGACACTGACTGCTGAAACACCATCGACGGAGCCGATAGCCCCACTAAATGGCATTGGAATTGGAAAGTCCAATGCCCGGATCATTGATATGTCGGGTGAAAAATTGTACCGAAAAGTAAAGCCAAAGTCGAAACATCCAAGACGCCTAGTTTTGAAATCTGGGGTGATCAATGCAAACCAAATCAACATAGAAGAAAAGGGGCGATATTTTTGTGCAGATGCGTTTACGAGCCTCGTAGATTTTCGGTGGCGATGGACGATTTTTTATTTTAGTTTAAGCTACATCCTTTCCTGGTTTATGTTTGCAGTTGTATGGTGGGTTATTCTTCTAGCTCATTCCGATATCGAGCACTTCGACGAGCCAGATTGGAAACCATGTGTCTATGGTGTAAACTCGTTTTCCAGTACTTTTTTATTCAGTCTTGAGACGCAACACACAATTGGCTACGGATACCACCGAATGAGTGACGCCTGTCCAGAGGCCATTGCTCTTCTATGTCTTCAGAGTATCACGGGGGTTCTTATCGAGTGCCTTATGGTCGGTGTTGTTCTCGTCAAACTGTCTCGACCAAAAAAGCGAACCCAGACGCTTATGTTTAGTAAAACTGCAGTTGTGTGCATGAGAGACGAACAACTTTATTTAATGTTTCGTGTTGCTGACATCCGGAAGAGTATGCTCTTAGAAACCCATATTAGGGCTCAAATTATGACGAATTATGTGACGGCGGAAGGAGAAGTTCTTCCGAATCATCAACAAGAAATGACCATTGGAGGCTTCAAGGAAGACGAAGATAGAATCTACCTATTCTGGCCCACGGTAATTGTTCACCCGATTGATGAAGAAAGCCCGCTGTACGATATGTCGGCGAGTGATTTACTCAGTGCTAAATTAGAGATTATTGTAGTAATGGAAGGAGTTGTGGAATCCACTGGTATGACTACTCAGGCCAGAACATCATACTTACCATCGGAGATACACTGGGGTCATCGCTTCTACAATTTATCTAGATTTGAAGAGGGGAGACACATTGTTGACTTTGAGATGTTCCATTACACATACCCGGTGGAAACTCCATTGTGCTCAGCCAAAACCCTGCAACAAATTAAAGATCTGAAGTCCGAAGGAATGTCAGGTCATGACATTATGTGTTCTTTGAATGGAAACAATAGACAATCCGGAGCTACTAGTACAACTAGAGAAGATAGTGATGATGATGAGTTTCAATAGTCCTTTGAACCTACAGTATGCAGCAACTAAAGGGGTTTAACATGTACCATTGTCTCCCCACTCCAGCCGTCCATAGACTAGATACCAAACAGACCTACAAACTATCTTGCAGGAAATCGTTTTTTGAATCGAATGAGCCCCCATGACCTCGTAGATGGTTTAGTGGGTGAAAAAAATTTTTGAAAATAAAAAGTAGATCGAGATCCGATAGGGCACGAGGAAATTGTCTCATTCGATTTGAAAAACGATACTTGCAAGGTGGTATGTAGGCCTTTTTGGTACAATGGAGGGCTGTAGTGGGTGACCCAACGGTTCATGTTAAACGTCCGCATGTAGTTGCCGCATATTGTATTTAGCTCAGGAATATAAGCAATAAATTAATAAATTGACACGCGTACCTCAAACAGCCAAAGCCAAGTCGATAAAAACTGATGTAAAATACGTTACGAAACTGCTTACCTATAGATAGTTTATAGTCTAAAGTCTAAATCCTATTCAAGAAAGTCAGTATAAGATCCTTATCTCATGTATACTTGTACGTAATAGCCAATCCTGCAACTAAATTAAGACTTAAATTAAGAGTATGAGTGTACAAAGAGTAAAAACTTGAAATAAGAGTCATATATCGGGTATTGCGCTTTGGTCCAAAGGTTACACGGGCCATCTGTAATAATAATGTATAATGCTATGAATCACTTAATCGGAAATGTATTCAATAATATTGGCGGAGTAAGCTGATTTATACATACATGGAGGTAAAAAGTGATGATATTATGTGGTTACTCATCTGTAACTCATCTAATTCGATATTAATTGACCATTTTAGGGAAATGGGAATGATAGGGAAATGGCTTTGTACGTGTGGGAACACGACTTAGAACAACTTATTTGGGGCTATGAAAATCTTCTCGTTTTTTAGCTCAACAATTTTTATTCTTAAAACATTTATTTGCTTTGACCTTCTCTATCTAGTAGCTAAGTTAGTTTGAATTTGTTAATTAAGCAGTAGTGTTACAGTGTTACGTTTTGCAATTTACATTTGTTACAAAGAAAGTCAGAAACTTTACTGCATTTCCTGAGTAAAATAGTTGTATTTTCTGACAAAAGCTAATAGTTATGATTTAAGTTAGTACAAAGGAATATATACTATATGGGAGTCCATTTTATGTAAAAGAGAACAGAAAACCGCAGATAGACAGCGTTACAACTGTACGATGTGCTTTGCGACATAATCTATATAAATTTTATTGTAAAATGGCATTCTAAAGGTATTTTTCTGTAGGAAATCATGAACAAGGCATAGTAAATATTATTACTAATATTATATTAATAAACTAATAAGTAATAGTTCCGCCGATGCACCTGTTATCGATTAGGTACTACTTAAATTACTTATGTTATCTTCATTATCACATAATATTGTGCAAATCATGTGTACCTTACAATAAATTATGATATTATTAATATTTGCATTTACACAACCATTGGAGAGTACGTTTATTTATTTTGTGGCAATAAATAGGACTATTAATAGTAAAAGTTTACGCCTTCCGCTGATCGATGATCGCTTTGGATGATACAAAACATGAAATACGAGTACTATTCAATTAGCTTTGCTGAATCATGTACCAATGCCGATTACTCGGTTTTACCTAGCACAGTGTGCATACATAAATATAAACTCGTGTGCCATTCGCAGTCGCTGTAGTTTTACATGTTTCAAAATTATTATAATGTGCATTTACTCTAAATCTCCTGAAACTGCGCACTGAGTTCATCCGACAGACAATCCGCCTTGAAATGTCTCACCATTGCGTTAGCTTGATATATATACTAACAATTCTGGTGAAAGGTCAGTGAAAGTTTTACAAGAAGCTAGCATGAGAAAAGAGAAAGTTTGGTGTATTCCCGAAGTTAGGTAATTTTTCCAACCACTACTGTATATTATAATCACCTATACCAGCATTTCTAAAAGTAATTTTGTCAACATCTATCAACAGCTTTCGCATTTTACGGACCGTTCCCGAAGTTAGCCAATCTCTGAAACGGCTGCGACACTGCCGCAGAGCGTTAGGTATGAATGAAGCTTTCACTCCAATGTGTTTGAGTAGGGAAATCTCCCTGAGCGGAGATAAGCGTTTTAGATAAGCGTACAAATTTGTAAATACGTACAAATATGTACGAAAGTCCTCAGAAATATGCATAGGGCATATATGCAGCCCTTTTTCCAATTTAAAATTGGAAATGGGAAAAACCACCAGTTTTGGCATCAAATTTTTGACATTGATCAATTAAAATTCAAATTTTACATCTACTCAAATTTTTTTCAAAAAGGAATTTCGTGCACTTAAAATCATCTTTTTAAAAATCTCCCTCATATGCCCTAGATATAAACCTCTACTTTCAGAATACAATTGTCTCGAATCTCGAATGTCTCGAAGTTGACTCTGACCTATTCTCTGCGGAGGGTCTTTAAGCTGACATGACTATGCAAAAATACACTAAGACTGGTTGGACATTCTTCTAATGTAAATAAATAATTCTAAAATGTTGTGTATTGGTTCGTTCAAATCATACTATAGATTTTATTAGTTTTAAAAGTGTTTAGTTACACTAAAATAAAGAAATAGCCAAGAAATAATTTAAAAACTCAATTGCACATTTCTACACTATAACTAATACATACTACACATCTTCCCTAACTATAATGGCATTACACATATTTTCATTGTTCCTGTCTACTAAATAAAATGTACAGGCTGTACATCAGCATAAATATACACGCACATTTAGGGAAAATTCACGGAAATTATTAAAAATCATGACATGTAGGTAAACATCAAGGTAAACATCAAGGTAAACATCACAATCATGTTCATCAAAGAATATAATATCTCATTAACCAACGTTGGTATACCTGAGAAAAATCATTTGTAATTATAGTGGTTTAATGCTTGATAAATTATTGTTTCTTTGTTACAAGGGAAAGCAACTTTCTCCTCAATATCATAGTTCGTTCGTATTTACTTTTCTTTTGCATACATAATACAATTGTGGCCTCAAAACGAACATCGGACTGTATCGCAGTTAAATATCTCGTACTGAGACTAGGCACCTCACGAATCATTATGTGATGGGATCATTACTTTCGTCCCTAATTTCATCATATACACATCCGATTTCTATGAGCTGTAATTCTGTTAAATACAAATCTAATCATGTCTTCAATACAAAAATCAAAAAAGTAAAATTAATAATAAATAGAGATAAATAGAGCATCCCAATAGTAAATATGTTATATCTACCTATAAACAACGATTGCTCTAAATTTAAATTAAATATTTGAAAAATATTGGAATTCTGGAAATCCTTGCAAGGTTTTAGCTTTCACATTTGGATTAAATACTAATAATATTTATCCGAATTACCACGAACACCGATGGGTGGACTATCAGGACATACTGTATGTAATAACACAGAATATCTGGGATTCTAGAGGCTTACAGATATTTGTACCGTGGACAGACAGAATTTATGATGAACTTGCCCTACTATTAATTATTTTTACCTACTGTTTCCTGTCTTAAAATTATCTACACTGATTCCAATTCTTCCCTTGTTTCTCAATCGTAACTGTTGTTTTCCAGTGTGTCTAGCCAATTTAGTTTAACCAATAATCTTATAAAAAGTTATGCCAATTATTTCCTATCGCTTACCCCAGCAATTAACAGAGTTATCCCATACTAAATATAAGCTATCAATTAGGTAACGTCAACTTGAACGAACGAACTAATTGAATACAAAATACGTCCAACTGTTGGGAGATGATCAATTTGTGTTGGAAACATATATACTGAAGACTACCTATGTTATGAAAATACTGATAGTATATATTCATGATTACCAGAAAAATGTAGTTTTTCCAGAAGATTTCCGATACAATCAGCCTACTGTTGACGTTTACATCAATGCAACATGCATTAACTATAAGTGAATTTTCCCTAAATTGGCATATAACTATTCTGGTAGAGCCTGTATTTCTGTATTACAAATATTTATAGTATAATAGTGACTATTTACATTTAAATAGTTTGACTTCGGTAATTATGTAATCAGCCCAAATTTCCCAATAAAAAGTGTTCCAGTTTGTACGTCTATATTGCAACATCCTACATAATTTTAATACATATAACGATGCCTCATGCCTAGTATTAACTATACATAAAATTTTAAGCATAACAAAATAGTGGTAGCCAACTAGTAAATACCAAATAATTTACAAATGTTATAGTATGTCTGTGTATATAATTGTTTTACATTACAGGCTAGAATTACAAATATTTTATGATAACTTATAACTTTATGGATAACAATTAAGAGTAAATACTGT
>JABASH010001314.1:0-27475 GCA_019776445.1 Tomocerus maximus | reverse complement strand
TGAACTGGAAAATCGTAAAATAACAATTTATATCCATACCGGAATTTGGTAAGGCTGGATGAAGGCCAATTTCTGAGCCAAATCTTGACCCAATTCCACACCAACAACCCTGGAAGAGAAATACTGTATCAAATCTATTTTTTAACTAAGTATGTAGATTACATATTTATTCTTAAGCCAAGAAATCAGCAATACTTACTTATTTTGATACATAACAATGCCTCCGAGAACACCTTTCTTTAAAATGCATGTTTGAAGTATCAAAGTTGCATTTAGTGATATGTTGTTGGCACTCTGGAACAACGAATTAAAATTTTCTTAAAACATGCTTAATAATTGGCGATTTTCATAAAGTATCTCATTTGCATATTTCACTTACTTTTGGAAGGTACAAAATGGGAAGAATACCAAAAGTGAGAGCAAACAAGTCCCCGTGGTGCTGAGAAACTGGAATATAATGGTCCATCATAGCTGAGAGTTTAGTTGACAGCATTGTTCTGTCCCCATCAACATTGGCAAGAATACTTTGGATATCACGATGGAAAAATCGCGTGAGTTGATACAAAATATCGGCTTGTTTTTCCAGTAGCCAGTCAGGAGTTATACTGCTGCAACCTAAAGCTAAAACGTATTGTTTTCCAAATTCTCGCAGTGCAAACTTTCCATTTTCCAAAGTAAGAATTTTCGGAGCTGCGAAGGATTCTATGAGGAAGTGAGTGATCCCCATCAGCTGACCGCAAATTGCAATTCTTCGTTCTTCGGCGATATCCGCTGGATGAAAATATAATATTGCCTCCTTTGGGTCATCTTCTTCTTTACGACAACTCAATGTGTCATATATAAAAACAATTTGCAATTCCCTGAAAATTGACAACTGAATATTAATGACCCTCACAAAATATTGATTACAATTTTACTGTAATTATTACGAAAAAGAAAATGTCCTTACCCTGACATATTTTTGAAGGCTAGTTATTTTTGCTTGATTTCGCACATGAAGTTAAATAGAATTTAGCAGTTTCTTCAGAAATACATAATAATTGAAACAAAACCACTGTGAGTAACTCCCATCCGAAGAGAGATAATATGTACCGTTTGACTGCTACACAAGTCCTTCAAAGTTAACTGAGGATTCGTGCTATTAAATCTGCGGTTAAATGAAGAGAACTAGTACTACTTATAATATAATTGTGCCATAAATTATTTTGGCAAAATATAATACAGTATTAAAAGACGAGTATTTGGGCAAGAACTGCGATGGGTATGCATTTGAAGGCTTTCCGCGTACTCAGTGTTTTCATTCTGCTTTAGATGTATAGATATCTTCTGGAGTATAAGCTTGTTTATAAGTGATAAGGCAACATCTACGGTCCATGTACTGATATGATGTGACGTCTTTCCTGTAGCTAAATGCAATGGGACAGAACGCAGAATTGATGTGCACAAAAACTTACTATATTCTATTACATCGTTGAGTACACCCTAAGATATCCAATAACATTTTTATCATAACATATTCATGTATAAGTTCACTGATGTGAATATATAGTAGATAATTAAGTAAGAAAGGTACATGCACTTCTTAGTATAAAAACAAATGCAAAATAATAAACCGCAATATAAGTATCTTAACTATTTCATCGTAAACAACTCGAACATAAGCTCAGGGTATTTACAAGTGAATTCTTTAAAACTTTCTGCATCAGAAACAAATTTGCTTTTGTTCCTGCAAACAAAAACATCATTAGGCAATTGTATCTAATAAATCCATAGGTGAATACACCTTTGGTCATATAGTAGGCCAAACTGCAGAGATCAAAGAAATAAACACGTTTTACCAAATGAGAATTTCCTTAGCTTTTTTCAGGAGAATTCCCTGTCCGTGCATTTGACACAAATCGTAAACTTCCATTACATTCTCAACAGAAAGATTCTCCAGCAAATATCTTTCGCAAACAGCTCGTAAATCCTCCATTCCATATTTATCAGCAGCAATAAACAGATCCTTTACACATTCTTCCAGTTTCTCTATTTTGTTTTGGTAGATAAATCGAAGCATTTCCTTCACCGCTTTCGCATCCATGTCTTCTATTTTAATGACTCCTTCCTTAGACTCTTTCATGGGCATTGAAAACATAGCAGTAAAATACTCGCTCTTATCTATAAATACAACCATTAGTCATTAAATAGCAATTACAAATATCTCAGGCACATTTTCCTAATTGCAACTAAATACAAGTCTTTCAAATATGGGAAAGTGTAATTAACAGAAAATTGGACATACTAGCAAGAACCAAACGATGTGCTGGAAACTTTGCATTTCCACACAGAATTGTTACATCCGATAATTCTGGGCTAAGGAAATACTTATCTATGTTTATTCTGCAGTTAGTACTGTCATCTGGCAATGGTGCTAAGAAATCAACTTCTTCATTTACAAAATATGATGCTGAAAACCAATTTGAATTAAGAGGCAATTACTAATTTTGCAATTCACTCAAAGTGTTATGTCTGTTCAAAGTCTCACCGAATCTATTTGTTACATGAATCATTAAAAAGATAATGGATGTATTTTCAGGCCATCCGCATTTGGCTTCCCAAAATTGTGTTCCTTCAATTTCCAATCCTGAAGGTGGTGAGCAATTTGTTAAGGAATCTTCCAGAGTTTCTCTAGTTTCCGATACATAATTTATATCTATATTTGTGATTTCTATGATAGTTGGCTTTGTGTGACTGTTGAGCTTTGTGTAGATTCCGATTTTAGGCTCGCTGTACTCACGGAATAAACATAAATCTCTGTGAAACAAAAGAATAACGAAATTATTACCCAATCTTGCTATAATAAGCAATAACGGAGTCACACTCATATTCTAATTGACAGCAACAAGCTTGCATTTCCAGAAAAGTATCACTTATGTAGTATTCTGTATTCATTAATGAATTTACATGATATATTCCACAGAAGACAAGATTCCTGTTCGAAAAACTAGCGGAGTGACAATTTTTCCAAGATGTTTTGAAAGCAGTTTCAGAATCTCTTCTTTGAATGGAACTTTGACAGAGACAGAATAACATGCCTCGTCTATTTTTGTGTGTTGCCAATCCTGAAATATTTGAAAATTGTTAAAGATCCAAAAGTAAATAATCTCTACGAGAAACTTAAGGATCTATTGTGTTATCTAATGATAATATAATGACCGTATTTACCGCAATTCGTAGATTAATTGTTTCCATTGTGTTCTGTAATAGTGTTTATATGTTTTGAACTGTTAACAATTCGTTAACTTAGCTATTTCCGGTGGTCATATGACAGAATCAACTGAAAGACAGATCAACAGAATATTTCCTTCAAACTAAGACAAGACTATATACATACATACTCACAGATCAGATCTATGATAAAAATAGAATTATGTTTATAAATACTTCCTGATGTTCTTATAACGATTACATAAGCTATCAGATTGAGTTCAAAGGCCATTTTCTACAATATTTACTTAAAGTATGTCTGAAGATTCCAGCATCCAAATCAATTTCCTCCGATCCTATTTTTAGCGTTCGTTACTCATCTGACAGTCATGATCTTGTCGCATGACGCATCCTTAAGCACATTCAGCAGTTGTTCTACACTCGTTAAACACAATTTATGGTAGCGAATGAATGTCAAATGATTTTGAATGCGACTTGCATCTATCGATATCTATGATGAATTGATGACCATTAAATATAAGCAACAGATTTAAACAACAGTACACAAATCTTTTATTTATCAGATCACTGAAAGGAGAACTAAATTACAAAGACTACTAAATACAATTAGGATATTGCTGTACAGGAGATAGTGTATAAGACCTGAGTATGTATATGAAATATTATGTAATTATGCAGTTTACGGAGGAAACAACTGACACATCTTTCTTAGTAGACTGTAACCTTTGGAAAAGTAATGAAATGTATAAAGTTCTTTTGTGGTGCACCAAAAAGATTAATTTTTCTTGCACAATTCGCCAAAATTATAGTCACCATTCATGTTTTCACATTTGAGTTTCTTCATGCACAATTTTCTAATAAGACTAGTATAATCAAGGTAAAGATGCGGTTACTATTTGCACATTTCATGCTAAGATACATAAAAAAGACATTTAATCTAGAAACTGGATATTATTGCAAGCTTAGTAATTCAAAAGAAAGATCTGGAAACTTGTGAATTGTTTTCAGACTTTCCATATCTTTAGTAAACCCATTTCGATTCCTGAAATAGACAAATTACAGTCAACTCACTGCGTATTTAAATAATAGAAGTACATTGCAATAATGACAAGATTTACCACTTAATGATTTGCTTCGCCTTTTCTTTCAGATGATCCCCGCCTCCAATATAATTGGACAACTCGTACATTTCTAATGCATTTTCAACTGCTAAATTTTTTATTAGATAGTCGAGGCATACAGTCTTCAGATCATCTACATCGTATTTATCGGCTAAAATTAAAAGGTCGACTGCATGTGTTTTAATGTCTTTTATTTCATCCATATAGATGAATCTGATTAATTCGGTAAAAAGTGTAGCATCTGTTTCTTGAATTGTCACAAATCCTTCGGTAGCTTCCTTCATTTGAGAACTGAACATTGTGTAAAAGTATTTGCTCCTCGCTAAAATCAAATAGACAACCTCAAATGATCAATCTATCCAGTAATTTTGAGAATGCTTAAGTATTAAATGGTAATTAAATTACAAGAGAGAATTATTTTGTGTGCTGGGAATTTAGTTCCTGAACTCCCAATAATGAAGGTAACATCCGAGCACCACTGATTCATGAAGAAAGGTTTACTATCAATCATTCCTAACAGGTTTTCTCTCTTTGCAACTTCAGTCGAATGATCAGCAACAATTGTGCAATCTGTAATTTGAAACAGAGATTTAGGCTAAAAATGTTTCTTACGGAATATTTAATTCTGGACAAAGATTAAAGGTAGATTTACGTACAATTGTGTTTTGTTACTGTAATAAAAATTTTCAGTTCGGAAGAATAAGACGGGCAGTTACAGTTGGAAAACCAGTAGTCATATTCTTTCAAATCTTCTCTATTCATAGATTCAGTCATTGGTTGTGAGCTACTCTTTCGAAAAGAGATGTTCAGGTTGGCTTTTTCATCCTTAGGAACTTTAAATTCGAAATTTCCTTTAATTTCTGTCACTGTTATTATGTCGCCCTTGTTTGGCCGTAGTTTCAAATACACTCCGATTTCAGCGGCTTTGTACTGATAAGCAGATATGGATAAATGTCTAGAATCACATAAAATTAAATTTTAAAATCTCCCAAAATATTAAAGCACAATTACATTTTACACCAACAAAAATTTATTAGGTAGGATTATTTCGTCTGTCAATTTGTACATAGAATGTCGTGTGTAGGCCAAGGGTCCAGTATTAAATGTTGTTTCGTCTTCACTCATAATGTGGTAGGGATATGCCCCCAGTTGTTTAAGCAGCTCTGATTTTCCAGGGATAGTAATTTTAATTGCATACGTTGTATTGACTTGCTCGATTGTTCCCTATTATAACAAAAAGTTAGTATAACAATTACCTGCCGAGATTACTGAAGGATTTAGCCCACTTCTATGCACACCATTAAAATCTGTACACTAATCTTACCTTTAATGCAAGACATTTTGTTTCCATTGCTGAGCAGACTCCAAACAAAAAGATTTGTAACTTAATTTGGGAATATTATATCTAAAGACAATTGTATTTCTATTCGAAATTACTCGATGAAAATGATGAAAATAAATGATGAGCAAGATGTTTTCCATCTGCTGTCGATTACATGTGAGATGAAAGGAGTTGAATCGAGTAATAATAAGTATGAACTAACAAATGTGAGCTGCGATTACACATTGTTGACCTTCACTTTTTACGATGTACCTTCTAGCGTGTGTACTGATATAGGTACACGTTATAGCTTATGTATTAAACAACGTCTTGAACAAATGCATTATCAGAAGGGGATTGTGTGTTATGTACTTAGGAAGATAGGAAGCCAGTAGATAAACTAAGAATGCTTTAAAAGTATCTACACTAGGTGTGATTTTACTCCTACACACGTTCACTTTCAACTTCAATTTACTAAACCGTAACATTCAACTGGTGAGTCAAGTTAGGAAATAGTTATACATTTGCTGCCGCTGTATGTACACTGTAAGTAGGTACTACCTACTTATGCTCTCGTATGTACTGCTATAATAACCAAAGAGAAGGACACTAAGGAGTCACCGATTCTCTAAGGATGAATTCCTTTAGGCTACACAGGGTGAATGGACTAATGATATATTTAGATTTATGTCCTTTAATAACTGTAGTGTAAATTATTAATAAATACATATTTCACGAACAATATCCATCACAGATATCTGAATCAGTTTTACTAGAAATGTTTCTTTGTTTCAGGATGGTTCATTCATGAATAAGTTACATTCATTCTTTTGCTAAAATATTTACATATATGCATAAGTAATTTTCAAATGTACACAAATATATACGTTTGCGTTGCAAAACGCAACTGTTTCAATTCAGATAGCGGTGCAGATTAACTGTAAAAATCACGAATTCCCAAATACTTGACGATAGTATTCTTGATAGACAAGAGACAATAAACTACTCTACTTCTCAGCACTGATGTATCGAAATAATAACCAATTGAGAAAACATTATGCCACTTTACCAGATGAATAGATTGAAGTAGCAGAAACAATATGACAGCACATTTCTATAACTTTTGTTTAGCGATGTACTAGGAAAATAATAATTCTTCGTAACTTTTCTTGCAACTTCCATCATCAAATGCAACTCATCATCTCTTCAACGTTACGAATCAAACAGCAGTCTTTGAATGTATAATTTATTTCGGAAAAATGAAGTGATTAAAATTAGGCCTTTTTGCCCCCTAACCAATTAACGTAGGTCAGTTTACTTGCTTGTAATAATAGTCACATTATTTTAAACACTGAATGTTTGCATTTAAGTTATACTTGCATAGTGTCCCTGTATAATTCCTTGAGTCAATCAAAAAATGGTAAATCAGGAAAAGCTTCACTTATCCCTGATTCGTTTTTCAACAATATTATTATCATATTGCAAAGGTAAAAGACACGATTATTTTATTCATCGACACGAAATGACATAGATTTCTATTTCAATAAAAGCTTTTCCTTGAGGTGAATTCATGTATTCAACTTTTGTTTTTCATACAGTATAAAGTATAATTATTACTCTTCGTCTTTACTCAATTTTTAATGTAAAACTTTTCAAAGTCATGCTTAAGCTATTTATTTGTTCATCTGCTTTTGCATTTGTTGTTTCTCACAACGGTTGCATACCCTCAGCAGGTAGTAAATTACCATTGGTAAACAGTGTCACTATATATTCTATCATCAATTTATATGTCTTAATTTCATTTTCAGGGAGGAGGTGGAGGAGGCTCCGAAAATAATCAATGTGCTCAGTACCAAAGCCAATGTCAAAGTAAGCTGATACTAATTTCTTTTTTAAAGTCATATTTTTTATGCTTTTCCAAATATCATAGATTTTATGTCAGCCAGGATTGGTCATTAATACTAACATGGGTTATACTTGAATTTTGAATCAGTTCCAAAATGGACAAAAGACTTTCTTGCACGCTTATCTAATAGTTCATTAAAAAAGAATCGATTTATTCGAATATTCAAACGAGAATGTCATTTTTTAGAATTTGCTAATTTGGCTATACATACATATTATAATGTATAAATATATTGCTATATCTATCCTAGAAAATAATCCTTGTGAATACTATCTTGAAACGTAGACGGGTCTGCTGGGGCATCTCAGGGAGCTCAAGGAGGTCAAGCTGTCTTCCCTAACAATCCAATGCCAACAAGTAGCAGTTTTAATCAAACAGCAGCAGAGCAACTACCTTACTGTCAAGGAATGGCCCAAGCTTGTGAAAGCCAACAAGGAAATAGTCAAGTTCCAACTCAGCCTACTCAGGCCCCTAGTGGTGGTTCATACTAGTTTTAGGAAACTTACGAAGGAAGATGTTTTTTCTTTTATTTCTGTTATCTATTCATTAATATTGTAACGAGACGCAAAGTAATTCTTAAAATGATTACTTTTGGATATTGCAGAAAATAAAGAGGATAAAGGCTTCATTGTTGAATAAAAAGTGCTAAAAAGGTTTTTCATCGCTCAAATGTTCGAATAGCATGATGATTGATTTACAAAATTTCGTTTTCATCATTGCACATCATCATACACGCGATTTTTTATCGGAAGACAATTCGAGGCAGGCAAACTGCTCTCGGAATTTTCAATTCCCTATATTTCTTAAAATAGTCATAATAAGTAGTAGTATTTGTATACAAGTTTAAATAAAAGCAAATCAGGTTGGCTGATGGAAACCAAATATTGACCAAATGTTGAAATGCTATAAATCGAAATCACAAGATGACAGTGCAAAAGACGGAGTTACTACGTGACTATGACTATAATATAATATACATGCCTATGATAAAAAGTAAAGAAACCACTGATGCTACTAGAAAATTACAATGTTATCGCAAATAGAATCAAAACCACAAAATGCGCAAATAAAAGCACAAGTTGATGTAGTACTTAATAGGTAAGTTACCTGTAGGTCGTATTTAGGCTTTCAACCTTCTACAACTGAATTATGACGTAATCAATAAATGTTCGTATGAATGTTAGAATCCTCAATGTAACATTAGACAAAGCAGTTCATAAAATGAAGTTCAAATATTGTGCAAGTAGAAAGAATAAATATTAGATACATTTCTGACACGAACGAAATATTTGAACAAACAGTCCCATAAACTATTGTAAAAGAAGGTAATTTTCCAGTCGCGTCAATAGCAGGTTTTCTGTAAACCGTTTACCGAATCTAATTGGAAATAGCTTGTTTACTAGCTCGGGATTGGTTGTTGAATTTGGGCTGTGGCTCCGATGAGGGAACTTATTTGCTGATAAAAGTGAGAATTAAGGTCGTGACATTGCTGCTGGATTACATATACGTATTTTCTTCACCTGGCCTAATGTGGTGCATGTATCTTGACAGGTCGGTCCGTAAAATAACCAATCTTGGAAAAGTTGTTTTTGTAATCCGTGAATGATTGATGTTACGAGGAAGATAGGAAAATAGATTTTAATGAAAATGCATGCCAAGAAATGAAAGGTGGTTTTCCTTGAGATATATTGTCATTGTTAATAAGTCTATTGAATCCATAGGTTCCATGTAATAGGCATAGTACCGAACTATTGAATGGCTAAAAAAGTTAACCCTTTTTGGCTGTTGTATAACAGATATAATATCAGGCGCAAATTACCAGAGCTCCTCTATTGTGGGTTTATTTGCGTAGCATTTCACTCAGCTACTAACAATTGACAGGACACGGATACACTGGAGATAATGATGATACCATTGATACCTACAAGCAATGAATTAACAGTGGAACATAATGTCGTATTTACTTTTCGTCGGTGGTGTCTATTTCAATGTAAAATCAACCTTCTCCGGTGAATTGCTATCAAACTCACTGAAAACTATAGTAAACATTATGCTCAAATGGTGAAAGATTTTAATTACAATTCGACATTGCAAACATTTCCCCAGTTTAACTCAATGTTCACACGTGTTGATATTGAACAAATTAAAACCAAGGAGGCTGGAATGTCAAATCATCAGCGAGTTTTCACCACTAGTTCATCTTTAGCTCACCATGAAATCAGGAAAGACGATTTGTTCCATTGTTTAAGGCATTATCTCCGATTCGGAAGACTTATTGGTATTGTACCATTCACTGGAATTTTCCAAAACAATTTATCAAAAGTGAAATTGAGGTTTGTACTTTTTTACAAATAATTTCTGACTTACAAAGTAATAATTCGGATTTTACATATTGACAGATGGACAAGTTTGGCCAGTGTGACGAATTTCTTTATAGTGTGCCTCCTGTCATCAAGTATAGCTGTAGGAGGATATGGGCTAATTAGAACTAAAGGAAATAATGCTGCTGAATGGGCACATGCAATTGAATCATTCCTATACTACTCTGTGGGATCATTTTTGTAAGATTACCATTTTACAGTTTTTTTCTTTAGAAACATCCGTTTTCAAAGATTTTTTGTTATTTTTAGCATTCTCTACTTCATTATCAATGGACAACTGCTCATAGAATTTTTTCACAAATGGAGACGGCTTGACATCACCTATTATGACACAGACACCAATCTCTTTCGAGATATAAACATAATATCCGCTTTTATATTCACGTCCGCAATTCTGGAAAATGCTACCCTGCACTTAACTTATTTCCAAGTCGGATATGATGTGAAAGGTAAGTAGTACTTCTGAAATTTTGCAAAAAGTGTCCTGTCAATATTTTCACAAAATCTCTATAATTATAGAATCAAGACTGAGCCACTACTATCATGCATCTCATAGATACTGGGGGCAGTACATCCCGTATCATTGGACTTTAGGATTGCTGGTTTTCTTCAGTAACAAATTAGCTCTGTATGCATGGAATTTTGTGGATATTCTCATCGTTATTCTTTCTCGTGCGATGTTTACTGGGGGCAGTACATTCCGTATCATTGGACTTTAGGATTGCTGGTTTTCTTCAGTAACAAATTAGCTCTGTATGCATGGAATTTTGTGGATATTCTCATCGTTATTCTTTCTCGTGCGATGTACTTCAAATTCAAAATACTTATTAAAGAAGCAGAAAAATCTTTGCTGCTTAAGAATAAAGACAGTAATGTTGCAAAACAAAATACAAAATAGACTACAGAATATCAAAAAACCAGATTTAAAATACAATTATTAAGGAAAATATTCTCGATAATCATAGATAATGGGGATCGTTTAATTTTAATGTAGATTCTAGCGAATGGAAACAAGTAGTAAAAGACCATTCATCCCTTTGCGATCTTCTGCAAGAAATTGAAAAGTTTCTGGTAAGAAATAATATCCTAAATCATATTCTTAAATGGTACAATTTGTAGACAATAAAAAAGTTAATAATTGTTTTCAGTCTCCTTTGATATTCATGACCTTCATGATCAATACGTACTACGTGTGCCTTCAAGTGAGAACTCCTTCTTTATTAAGGATCAATATCTATCCAATGAAAATCAATTTAAAACTTTCTAATTTTGTGTTTGTTCTTAGTTGCAAATAGGGCTAACGGTTTCTGAGTCAAAATCCTTTCTCACTCGAGTTTATGAATTCTGGAGCTTCCTTCATTTGGTAGTAAGAATATTTGCGGCTTGTTTGTCAGCAGCAAGAGTTCATGATCATGCTCATGAGATAGTTGCACTTTTATACAAGTGTCCAGAGTCAGCAGAATGCGTAGAGGTAAATTTTTCCTTAAACTATATTCAAGACACATTCTTTTAAAACCCTAAAGGATGCAATTCATAATGGAAATACTGGAATGTAATGTGATTTTATTAACGGTTTTGTGAATTTTTTCAGGTACAAAAGACACGTCATTACATTTCCTCATCTCCCCAAGGACTGACAGGTCTCGGATGCTTTACAATTACCAAACCATTTATTCTACAGCTCATCGGTACCGTTTTTACCTTTGAAATTGTGCTTCTTCAAGCAATCACACCGAGTCCCGCTCCCGCTAATTTTACATGTCCAAAAACATAGGTTATTCCTTATAGTGAAGCATAGAGATATTATGTCAAATCTGTCTGTGGCTTTACTCGGAATAGTATTTTTAGTAAGTATAGATGGAAAACTCAGTAATAGACATCACACCTGCCTAAAGACAACCTTTCAGAAAATTCCTAATTCAACAGAATTACTGTTATTATTACTGGGATGTATGATTGATGTTTAATGTACGTGCTATTGGCTGAACCAATTAATAAATTTCATATCAATACTACGTGTGAGTTAACATATGGCTGAAAAAACGGTTTCAATTATGCACCTACGCTATTGGCAGAATTAATTAATAAACATATCAGCACTATCTACGTGTGATTTAACATATTTTGGTTATTCATTTAAGAATGTAAAGGAAATGGATAAGTGGCTTCAATTACGATACACCTGTCATCAAACAACTGAGGGTTAACTTGTTTACATACTTTGCATATGGGTTTACATATCATTCATATTTAATTAAGAATAACAAACTGCAATTCCTTCTAGTGTCTATCAATAACTGTCTATGACGTTCTCCTCAGTGTTTTGCACAAAACTATCCAGATAATATCTGAAGTGTGATAAATACATTTTAGTACATTTACATTCTAGGAAAGCAGGTATTCTGCATTCAATATGGTATCTTGGTGAAAATAAAGATAAAAGTTTGCTTGCTGTAGAAAAGCAATAATTCAAATATTAATGTACAGTTATTTGAAACACAATGAACTTCAGCAAACGAAAGATTTTTTCTTATCCAACCAACAATGTCCATAAGAATTACTCGATTAAATCCGTTTCTTACGCCATGACATTTAATCAGTATCTTTGCAACCGAGAAAAAAGCATGGAAAACTGCAAAGATGATTTCTACTTAAGTATACGATTCTTTCTTCGTCTGGGAAGAATTCTCGGGATTATTCCGTTCAAAGGGATTTTCAATAAGGATCTGGCCCAAGTGAAATTCAGGTTACTTTTTCATATTTTCCATTTGAATTTAGTGAGAAAATTACTGGAACATTTTATTTTGCAGTAAAAAAAGCGTCGCGGCTTTCCAGAACATTATTGCTATGCTGCTGGTTTTGTCTAATGCTACAATTGGAGCAATTCGGCTAATCCGCACTGGTGGGAGGAATCCAAGCGAATTTGCCTGGGCAGCTGAAACGCTCATGCTATTTGCGACTTCATTATACATGTACTAGCTGAAAAGTTAACTAAAATAATCAAAATTATATCTTAGATTTTAGTTAATTTAGGAAAACTATTTTCTTTGTGCAAAGTTACCTATATTTCTACTGGCATGGCGGGGAACTTCTGATCTTGATTGGAAAATGGAGAAATATTGCTACCTTTTACTGTCTCGAAGATAAAACGCAATTCAGAGATATCAATTTAATTGCTGCAATTGTTTTCACTTCTTGCGTGTTTGAAAATATAATTTTTCATGTCAAGGTTGTGCCACTATTGTATGCAGGTGAAGAAAATCAGTTTATTCCACCAATACTTTTTTCATCTAACTAAAGTTTTATTCCTCAATTATAAAGTACAGAGACCTTCACAGCATTTTTCAAGGAATACTACTTGCAGTCCCGAACAGAATGGCACAAATTGGTACATTACAATGGATATATCGCATCCGTAGTTTTCATCTCCAATAAATTGGCAGTCTACTCAACGAACTTCATTGATATACTAATTATCATAACTTCTAGAGCTCTCTATGGAAAATTTAGGGCATTGGTCAACGAGGGAAGACATTGTTTACTAAATACCTCAAAGGGATATGCAGTACAAGGTACAGTAAGTAATAATTAAAAGATAATGTACAAATATTTTCATAAGATTTTTTGATATGTTTTGCTATAATTATATTACAGCAATGTTTATGATCATAAATATCTTGGAAAAGTTGTTTTCACTTGATTCATGCGTTAACTTATGATAAATATGCGCTTCAATTATATTTATATGGCTTGGTTAATGGTATAAATGTTTTAAAATTCATTCAAAAGATAAGGAGAAATGGAAATTGCTGATTTCTGATCATACAACATTATGTCAACTTTTGGAAGATTTTGAACAATTCCTTAATCCATTAGTTTTCATCTCATACACCTTAAATGTGTATTACATCTGTTTGCAGGTATACATACTTTTCTACGATTTCATATTGGAGTGCCTGTATTATTTATTTTATTTGTTCCACAATTATTTATTGCATAACAATAACAGATGAATTAATAATTCTGTCGCTAATATTAATGAGTTTTATTGAATAGATCCATCTCGGATTGACTTCAGCTTCTGACAGAAGTCTTTTGGAGTCTCTGTATGCATTTTATTCATTTGTTCATTTCATCGGAAGAGTCATCATAGTCAGTTTGGCTGCGGCAAGGATACATACTTATGGGCATCAAATCTCAAGTGTATTACAGAAATGTCCGGTCGAAGCGAATTGTATAGAGGTATGTAGCAATGAACAAATTTTAATATGTAAGGAGATCGATATCCCTCGATTTGATAAAAAAACTGCACAACAAATCAACGTTATTTACGTGCACGGTTCTAAAGAAATTTTAATTATGTAGCTCGAGAAGAAAGAAAGGTTTCTGTCAATGCACAAACTTGGTTTATCAGGACTCGGAAGCTTCCTGATCACGAAACCATTTCTACTGAAGTAAGTAGAGTTTAATATTGATATTTCTGCATTGCAATTTAAATTGACAAGTATTTATTATTCTTCTAGAATTGTTGGAGTCGTTTTCACATTT
Source organism: Tomocerus maximus (assembly GCA_019776445.1). Taxonomy (NCBI): domain Eukaryota; kingdom Metazoa; phylum Arthropoda; class Collembola; order Entomobryomorpha; family Tomoceridae; genus Tomocerus; species Tomocerus maximus. The sequence goes on along the minus strand of JABASH010001314.1, from coordinate 12,988 downwards.
GAAATTGTGTTACTACAAGCTGCAGTGCCAGAAACGGTTACAAATGCCAAGGAATAATGTAGATTGTGGACTAAAGGTTGTCAATTTCGTTGTATTAAGTTATCCTTAGGGAGTACAAATGAAAGTGTTTTAAATATTGCACTTTGATTGATTTGCATTAAATACATAGCATAAACTTAGACAAGAATCTTTGATCCTATCTGTATTCAATAAAAGTTGAAGAGAGTGCATCGAAAGAATATGTTAACAACAATCTTTTCATTGGCACACAAGCAGTTTCAAAATATCATTAAATATTTACATCTGCTGCATGGCTTTAATGAAAACATTATTTTGGAGTTTCAATTTTCTGGTCGCATATGATTTAGCTTACCCCGCATGCATCGGATGTTCATATAAGCTAACATTGATAAGTGTAAGTTCTGAAAAAATTTGACAAATGATTACGTTTGGCTGGGCCGGAAGATTTTAGGAGCACCAATCTAGGGTTTATTTTCACAATTCCAGGATGACGTCATTTTTTAATTCCTCTAAGCCAATCATCGAAAGTTTTCTCCACTTTAGTTTAGTGAATTTATGAGCATAGGTACCTATTTCAGGCCTTATTTCTTCCACTACAACCATATCTGGTAGTTTAGTTTGGTAACAATTTTAGTTCCCGAACAACTATTTTTTTCGTCAGCTATATAGTTTTGTTAAAGCCTAATATCTTTTAGTCAGGCGCTGCATTTGAGGATTAGACTCTCTTAGAAAACCAATGGTGCTGACGGAACATAAAAAATTGACTTGTCAATGACAAGAAATCGCTTAACAAACAACAAAGAGCTTCTACGATATGCTACCCTTGAAATGAATGACAAGAGTGCTTAGCAGAGTATTGCGTGTACATCTTACTGAATAGACGTTGTTCTATACACACCTTCTTCCGTGGCCAATAATGTTACGAAACGGTATTATCCTATATTTATACCCAATTTGCATACAAAATATTTGCCAAGTTTTGTTTGGAACGACAAATAAGCATGAAAAATTAAATTGGTGACAAAGGTTTGGATTTCCTATAGCTAAGAGGGCAAATTAAGTTTTCTAAGAACATGGAATATGTTTAATCAAAGACTGAATGGCTACTTTTGCGACTTAATGTCACTGGTTATGTATCCTTTGCTTTTGTTGATATATTGATTTGGAGGAGCCCCATTTGCCGTTAGATTGTCAGTGCTTACATTCTGAGTTTCGTTATTGTAGAATGAAAAATTTAAAATTTCATTTTACAAGTCCATCCCATCCGACAACTGAATTTGCCACTTCAGATTATTTTGGTCCTGATAAGCTATTTTCCTTTAGCCCAAACCAATTTACTCGCACAAAAAATGAAAGTTTATACTCTAATCTCCGAGGATATCTGATTTTAGGGCGATTTCTTGGAATTATACCTCTGCAAGGAGTATTTAATTCCAATGTAGACAAATTAAAGCTAAGGTAAGAATGTATTATTCTCTTTCAGAATGTATTTTATTGCAGAACTTCGATTAAAAAACAAGAATAAGTGAAGACTTTTGGGTTGTAGGTATTATAGCCAAGCGTACATTACATCGGTTTTAGTAACACTACTGTTGGTTACTTGTGTCATTGTTTCCGGGATTCATATGATAAAAGTTCCGAAAAATAATGCTGCTGATCTTGCATATGGCGGAACTGCCACAGCATTTTTTAGTTACGGAACATTCATGTAAGTAATGAAATGTATTATTTGACAATAATAATTTATACATAGTTTATTTGAAATTATATTTACTCCATTCAGTTATATATTCTTCCTCCGAAACTCAAGACAACTGATTAAACTGTTGAAGAAGTGGGAATCCGTTAGTTTGTACTTATCAAAAGAAGATTTGAAGCTCCGAAGACATTTTGCACTGGTAATCGGAATAATTTTTACCTCGGCAGTTCTGGAAAATGCTGTTTATCACGTCAAAACATTTCCCGTTTTTGGATTGGAACCTAGTGGTTAGCAAAAAATAATTTTGGCATTTAATTTTTGAGTTTGTAACACGTACTAATTTTCAGAGAATGGAAGTCTAGCGAAATCATCACTAGAGGTTTACTACGAGCGAGAGTTCAGTGCATTCAACGACATAATTTCATTCAGTCCGGTCCTAACAATTTTACTATTCTTTGCCAATAAATTTGCTATTTATGCTTGGAATTATGCCGATATTCTCATTGCTCTGCTTTCCAGAGCTTTTTATTATAAATTTAAAGCCCTTATTGAAACAGCGGAAGAACAAATCGTCATTTTATACGGAAATAAACAAGCAGGTACCTAATTTTCCGTTGTTGAAGAGTTGAATAAGTTTTCCAAAATGAAGTTACGATGGTCTTTATGGAAAGCTTAACTTAATATTACTTTGTAATGATTTTGTTTTCTTTTTACAGAATCCTTGTTCTGGAATTTTCTTGTGGAAGATCACAATACATTATGTCAAGTTTGTGAACAATTTGCGGATTTCTTGTCACAGCTAATTTTTGCAGCATATTTTATTAATATTTACATTACCTGCATTATGGTGAGTAGTATTTTTCTATTCTTCAATTATTTCGTAATTAAATGTATATACAAACCGAAATTTTCATTTTATTCAGATTCATCAAGCATTTACCCCTTCAAAGAACAACAATATTGCTGCAACATTGTATAACGCGTGGGGATTCTTTCAAATGACAGGAAGAGTTTTTGTGTTTTCATTGTTTGCTGCAAGAGTAAATGACTTTGCCCATGCAGTAAGAAAATTGTACATCTCATGTCCAAATGAATGCTACTCTTTGGAAGTAAGTACCTTTGCCTTGGACACTAATAAATATCCTATGCCTATAATATTCAATTTGGAATCATCATTTTTGCAGGTTAAAAGATGTGAACTGAAAGTAACCTCAGGTGCTCTTATTGCGTTTCATGGTCTAGGATGTTTCTTTATAACAAAAAAATTCTTACTCACGTAATAACTCCCCATAAAAATTCATGTTCATTTATTTTGCATTTGTATTGAAAAATAATTTGAAATTTCTTTTCATGTCAAGCAGGATCGTCAGCGTTGTCTTTACTTTTGAAATTGTTTTACTGCAAACAGCAGCACCAACTTAACTATAGCTCGGGATAATCAAGAAATAATGTCTTAAATAGTTTCCAACAATTTTTTCCGTTTCTAAACACATTAGCTTTGGGGAACTGTACTTTATGATATTAATACTAAATACCTGAAGCAACAAAGCTACCTCATTGATTGGGGTCTATAGCTGTTGATGAAATTATAGGTGTACTTTAATGAGTTTAATGTATGGGCTTGAATTTATTTTGTTCCCCAAGGAAAGGACAATTGTTCATACTTTTTTTCTTATGTTATTCACCATTTTGTTCTACAACTATTAACTCTAATAGCCCGCTTAATATCTGCCATAATGTAACAAAATTAGGCTGGACTGAACAGTAAAATACCGTTGCTTATAAATGAACTCTTAAACAAAAGTAGTGCTTTAAGACGTAAAAATAAGATTGTGTTATAAAATACATGTCTTGTAGAAACCTATAATTTGCAGTTTTTCTATTATTTTGGAATGTTATGTATTTTGCTAGGAAAGTATTGTTCTTAAAGAACAAACTACCTTCAAACTTTTATAACCTACGTAAGCAGAGATGAATCATTGAATCATTGATAATACTCTGATGCGCACATTCTACAATTACTGCGGTTAAAATTAAAATGAAGGTAAAATAGAAAAAGAACGAAATTCATAATGTGTGCGTTGATGAACTTCAGAGCTTGGCATTTGTAATGAACAGAATATTCCTGGTAATGATGAAAGTTTGTGTGGTATGCTATAATGATTGTAATTTCTATCGAGGCCAAAACATAATAAAATTACGTGCTTAAAGAATTCTACATGATTTCAAATGTTTTCTTTTTTTGCATTGTATACTATAATACATCAGTATCTACATTTTTCTCAATAGCCAAATGCAAATAAAGTAAATATTTATTTAGGATAGTCGTTTAGCTTATGTACAGACATTTTAGTAATAAATATGTTCAAGAATTGTTTTTGTTCTGGCCATCGTATTTATGTGCTACACAGAATAAATTGCTATCAACGATGAGAATCAATCAATCATAAGAATTGTTTTATCAGTATCGTTGCATCTCAAACTCCTGAGACTCTGCTTAATACTGTCCGAATTGAGCAATTTCCCAGTAACAAGTTGTTCTTTGCAGTACCGACTATTTTAATCATGATGCAAATAGGAATGTGTAAACCGAATGTAGAAACACACTGTTGTGTCAGGTGCAGCTGTTACGTCAAGTCCGAAGTCGTAATGCTACTATTTTCTTTATTCCAACCAGCTTTATATATACATATACAGATATATGGCACCTAGTTTTCTTTCCAGGCCAATGCAATATGTACACACACAGAATAGTCTTGCCAGCAATTCCATTTTATTTATTTATCCAAGTTCAAACATAAAAAGAAGTGCAATTAACGAACAATACACAATAGGTACATGCATCAACACGCAAAATTACTATTTATATTATTCCGTGTCGAATTGACATTTTCAATCAAGCTAGCATCTTGTTTCCAAAAAATATTATAAATCGCTACCTTTTACCTGCAATACTAGTGTACAAAATTGATAATACACTTTTCATTAAAAGCAAAAAAATTGCGTCCATTAGAGTTCATGAATTATCTCGGACTGTAACTTTTGCAATGGATGGAGCAGCAGTGAAGAAGGCCGATGCTAAGTTAAGCACTGAACAGGAGAAAATTGACGATCTTTATGTCTGCTTAAGACATTACCTTTATTTTGGTCGCTGTATCTGTATCATCCCTATAAATGGACTGAGCCATCGAGATGCAAATAAAATTTATTTCAGGTAACAATTTGTAAATGCATGATTTCAAATAATATTATTATGTGAATAAAAGAGCAATAATAATTGTGTCATATTATTGTTTTTATTGCAGAAAGTCAAGCATCTCAACAATATTTAGCTCAGTAATCATCATATTCTGTGCAATAACTATTTCCCTCTGCGTAATATTTTTAGTAAAATCTGAAAAAAGAAATCCGAGTGATATCGCATGGGCTGCCGCTCCTTTAGGATTTTTCATCATCGGATTACATTTGTATGAATCATAGCAATTCAATGATTTCTTATTTGTTTACCTTATTGAAACGATACATTTTGTTATTAATTGTGCTTTTCCATTTTTAGTTACACCCATTTTCTAAGGAAAGCCACAGATTTTATTCGACTGTTTCAGCTTTGGAAAAATACAAACTTTGCTTTCTACACCGTTGATACTAACTTACGAAGAGATACAACTGCGATTGCTGTCATCGTACTTATATCATGTGTTTTGGAGAATATAGTGTTGCATTTGAGACAGTTTCCTTTGTTTGACTATGCAGAAGGTAATTACACAACAATTAAATCAGTCATAATACAACTTTCTATAAGAAATTAATCATTGTATGTTTCCTAGTTATTTTGCATCGGTTCAACTTATCTTCAGATGCATCTCCCTTAGAAATTTATTATTATAGAGGATACCCCTTTTGGGGGAAATCAGTTCCATATCATCCTTCGTTGGCGATTTTGCTTTTTCTGCTGAACAAATTCGTCCTTTATTCTTGGAATTATTCTGATATTCTAGTTGCCTTGTTTTCTAGAGCATTGTCTTTCAAGTTCGATTCTTTAGCTAATACAGGAATGAAACGAATCTCATCCACCAAAGAGCTACATGGTTAAAAAACCTTTTGACAATACTTACATCTAGTCCCTGAATATAATTTCTGTGCAACCAATAAGTTTCATTTCTAATATGCAGATCCACTACTCTGGAAGAATATTATTGATGACCATATCAAGCTAAACGATATTTTGCAGAAATTCGTCGAGTTTTTTTCGCCATTAATTTTCATTAGTTATGCACAAAACACATTCTCGGCTTGTTTGTCGGTATATACCATTTTCAATATGCCAGAAATGTAATTTAAAGGTTTTTAATAACTTGGAAGATCATAACTGTTATAATTTTTACCAGCTTCACACAACACTCACTCCGTCAGGGACAAACAGTATTGGTGCTGCTATATACGCAATTTGGGCCATTTCACATGTTACTATGCGGGTTTTGGTTATGACAGTCTATGCTGCACGGGTAAATGAGAGTTATCTAAAAATACTTCACGTGTTGAGAAAATGCCCTCCAGGCTGTTATACAATTGAGGTATTTCTAATATTTCTAACCGTTACAGTTATTTTGAATTTCCTGAGAATCTCTTAGTGAGACTTGGCAAAATGTAGCATTAATAAAATGTTATGCACATTTCAGGTGGAAAGAGTTGAAAGAAGCATTCAGTACGGAATTCTACCAGGATTTCATGGCCTGAAATGTTTCTATGTTACTAAAACTTTAGTTTTAAGTAAGTGCTATGAGTGAGTTTACCTTAAATCAATTAATTTACATGTACATGAAATACAAATGTTTCTTACAGGTTTCTTCTACACTGTGATGACATTTGAAATTGTGCTACTGCAGTCGACTGCCGCCCCTGTGCAGTGTGAATCACAGTGTAAATAGCTTGTTAAATAAAGATGGAAAATCAGGAAACATCATTATAACATTTCTACAATTTTCTTTAAATATTTCGTGAAATAACGCCATAAAATCACAGAAAAAGAAAAAAATTATTCTCCCATTTACTATATCAGATAACTACTTAACACATCTTGTTACTAAAACGGAGATTGATTGTGTATGGTACTTCGTTCTATGTGCATTTTCAATGATAATGTGAGCATTGTGTGTGAACTACATTAATTTAGCAAATCAAAGCAAATAAAGGAAGATCTGAGGTTAAACATCTTTGTTGTTGTAGCAGATGTGGATGAGATGTGCACGCAAAGCTAAGAGTGCAAATAATTATTATGAGTAGAACAAGTTTTGGTGTTCTTAGCCTTGTTCCTTCCTACCCTCATTCTGCTGACTGTATCAGTAAGTAACTAGAATTATTAGGATGACCTCCCAAGAGCCCCAAGCTGTTCGAAGCAAACATTCCAACCCGTCACGACTTCTGATGCATGACCTATAACGTGTTTATACGATGAGAAGCACATGTAATTGCAATTAAACGACTATGATTCTCAATGAATGCACAAGTAGTATTTATGAGTCAACAAATTTTCAAATATATTTAATAATTATCAACGATAACAATAATTAACAACAGCATAAGTTATAACAATGAGCCTGCATTGTATAGTTAGATATAACAACGTATAGAAATAGTTAAGTGGATATTTTTGATGGAAGGAGAAGAGGAGCAAATTGTTCTTGAGTCTTTAATTTTGATATTTTGGGGGAGGGGAGGGTATGGAAGGGGGATTGGTCACTGGATCGTATAGTTAAGTCAAGTCTCGTCAGTAGTCAGTAATGTAGTTCTGATCGTTGGAAAGTTTAGTCTCGTATTATGTCGAAAGTCTGGTCAGAATAAAGTCAAAAGTCGCAGTGTCCGTTGGGATAAAATTACTAATATCATTTGTAGTCCTATTTTATATAGCAGATAGTAAAATGGTCGGTCATACGTGTAGACAGGGAGAAATGAGGTCACTAACCTATTGACCCTGGTAAGCGTAGACTATATATGGTCATGGGAATGTGTCCTTTTGCGAAAAGTCCTTTGCAAATGTCACACCCCAAAAGAAGTCTAAATCTAGTGTCGCCTGTCCAGAAATGTCAGTCTTTGGTTTAATAGCGCATGTAGCGTTTGTATGAAAGAGTTGTGGAAGGAGTGGAGTCGTCCGGTATGATGGAGTCCATCCAAAGTCAATTACAACAGTGTCGAGAAGATTTTGAGCATTTGGTCAATGTTCCATGTAAGAGTAGTCTAAGAAATCCCCACTGGTCATCATCTGTTACAGATCATTGAACACATTGGTCAAGTAAGAGAAAGAGCCCCGAGGAATCTAGGACAAGTTCACTCAACTTGGTCAATGTGTACGAACTTCCTGTAACAAGTATTTGGTTTCGTCTAATTTTGAGTCCCATCTACATCCGAATCATTTTCATTGGAACAAAAGCCAGGGTTTCCTGAGGTTTCACGATTTCCTGGGAGGGGGAAATCGAACAAGCTCGATCGAAGATTAAAGAAGAAGTTTTTTCGGTTGGCGGTCACGTCTTATTGGTTTTTGTGGTAAGCTTCGTAGACACGCTCAATTCCGTGGAGGACTTTCTCGGATAAGTTGGCCAAGTTCATAGATCTGTAAGCTCCGCCACCACCGCCGCCACCACCACCGGATCCGTGGCTGTCGTGACCCTTGTTGATCAGTGGGTAGACGATGCAAGTAACGGCCAAGAGAACAATGATGGCTCCTAAGGCGATGAACAGACCGGTGCCCACATCAATGGTAAGACCGGCATATCCTCCATGTCCTCCATCCTGGACGGGGTAGGAGTTGTAGTGATATTGTTGGGAATATCCTTGTGGTCCTTGGTTCGATGAACGACTAGCTTCATCGGCGACGGCTGATTCACTTTCCGCTCTGACGCCAGCCAGAAGAAGGAAGGCGAAAGGGACAGCTAACATTGCTTTACTGATCATGTTGAATAGATTGGTTGATGGTCTCCGTTCCCGTGGATCGACCTGAGGAAAAATACAGAAATGTTTAATAACACCGAACTTTGCACTAGTATGGTATGTTATTCGGATTATTCTAACAGAAAATAAATTAGAAAATCAGGGACACCATTCCCATTTGTCTCGCTTCAATTTCTTTTCAATAGTCAGAAAGCTATAGGGACAGGTTGTATTGTGGTAGCCCCAATGTTCCACATGACTTCCACTATGTAAACGAGATTTCTCTTTTCTCAACCTCAGAATTTCTTTCACACCTCCACATGATCAAACTTTCCCTTCCCTTTGAGAAACTTAAAGTGAAAACTTCAAATGGGGTGGACAGGTGGACATGGTATGGAAAAAATCTGTTGAGCCCAGTTGTGGAAAGAGAAATCTCATTTGCTAGGTGAAAGATGTAATTGGTCTGCACTGGTGAATACTGTACAGAGATGGACCACTCACGTCACGTCATCTGCGACTTGGAATCTTTCAACTCAAAGTCATATGTGAGTTGAAAATTTTCAAGTCATACAATGTAGTATCTGAGTTGAAAATTTTCAAACCACACAATATGATATTTGAGTTGGAGATTTTCAAATCACAAGTCACGTCATGGGAATTGGAAACTTTCAAACCCCAAGGCACGTCACGTCATGTAAGTTGAAACTTTCAAACCCCAAGCCACGTCACGTTATGTTGAGTTGGAAACTTTCAAGCCCCAAGCCCGGGGAGATTTGAAAGCTTGCAAGTCACGTCACGACCTTTGTGATTTGAAAATTTCCAAGTCTCTCATCACGTCCTTAGTAAGTTGAAATTTTCCAAGTCAGATCACGTAATCCAAGTGATATCACAAACTACGTCACAATTTCACAAGTTCCGTCACGTCACTTGTTTGAATTACAAAATGGGTCTCTTGATGTGACCATGACCTCGTCAACAGGTCACGTCAAATATGGAATGAGGTAGTCCATCTCTGTCCGTGTATATTTTACGTTGAAAACAATATTTCTCTCGGGGAGGTGTATTTCGGGGGATAAATAATATTTACTAAATCCGAAAGATATCACTTAAATCCGACTAATTACTTATTTGTGAATAATTTTGAAGAAACTGCGGTAGATGATGTAGAATAATTGAAATGATGAATTTCAGAGTATAATAGAGGAGTGCATACCTGAGAGAATCTTCTCTTGGTAGTTGGATGATTTGTGATCTACGTTAGGTTCTCTACTCACCTCTTTATACCTGACCTAATACTGACTCGTTTTTCCAAGTAAATTGGCTGTGGCAATTAGCAATCTCGTCGTAGTGAATGATGTTGTTGGTCGACCCCCGCCCGGTAAACCTCTTTCTGCTGTGCTCTTGAACTTGACCACTTAGATAAACATGCTATATGTATGCTCTACATTTCTACTTTTTAAAGGAAAATGCAATAGTAGTAAACTCCGGTTCGTTGAGCTTCACATCACCCTCAGGTCGCACTCCATTTCTATCCACTGCAAAACACAAATAATTACACACATCTGCACAGTTTACTAGTTTCAGTCAGTTGGTGTTCTCTGTGTAGGCATACGGCATAACTAGACGCAACGTGTTCAAAACAAAATACATACATTAAACAAACCAACTAGACTATACTCTATAGCAAATCTGTACATTCATCATTATCAGCCTTTATCAATGTATCAATCATCTAATCTAACTTTCCAAACTCTTCAATCTCATCTCTCTAATCTCTAATAAATATTTTTTACTTACATCCATCCAAGACGAGTACACGAGACTAAATACCTAAGTAAAATAGTTTACTTATTATTTTATTGCAAAGAATTTATTGATGAAAACTACTAGAGCACTTATTGTGAAATTGGCCACACTTCGACCTCGACTAAGTTCAGTCTGAACCCCGCACAGAGGCTATCTTACCATTCCTGGGGCCCTAGGCCAATGTAAACTGACATTCCTCAACAGTTCCGGCTCTGGCATTTGCGGGGGCCCTCGGCCAAGATGTAGGTGTTTTGTAAATGTGCCAAATAATTTTGCTTAGAGTCGAAAATTATAGCAAATTATTTGCACGGAAAATTTAGATTCTCATGAAAATGATTTACCAGACCCCCAGCCTTAGCTTCTCCCCCAGAAGGACGATATGCCTCTAACAACGAACACCGAATAACATTCTTGCATATTTTAGATTAGATAGTTTTATTCCCCGACTTAGATTTCCCCAACTACTAAAAACCTGATTGTTCCACTTCTAGAATCATGCTAACATATCATACATATTCAACTTTCTTAAAACAAATAAGAGTTTTTGTTTTTGTGTGAAAATTGTTAAAAGTATTGACGAGATTTTATAATTTTTAGTTTATTGGACGAGCTACATTCCAAGAAAGTTGTATGTAACGGTTGTTCTAGGTGAGATGTACGCAATACGCAAATCTAAGTGAAGTTGCAAATATTTATTGAATAGAACAAGTTTTGAGTTTCCTTTGGTGTTGTTCATCCCTATACCCTCGACTCTCTACTCTATCTCAGAGGTCTACGTGTAGGAGGAATTCACTACAACCTCCACAACCTGCAATGCAGTGATGAAATCTTATAGCAAACTATCTGCATCTACTCTACAGAAACTGATGCTGCTGATTGTGCTGATATTTCCTTTCGTTCATTCTTTAAAGTTTCATGTGGTTTGATCTACATTGTCTTGTCTGGTATGCGAGTCTTGGGCTCCCTCGACTCTTGCATCGGCCAATACCTTTTCAAGGGTCAGTTAATAACACTTATCAATGCCCATATGAACATTACTTAAATAATTGCACAATATAAAGAAGAGTTTTTGGATACTTATTATAAATAACTGCAGATTTAGGAGTTTACCCAGCACTTGATCATAAATTGATTATACAAACCTAACAGCAGAGAACATCACTATCTCTATGCCTAACAGATTACATAAAACTATTTAGCTATGAGTCCGTAGTTGTTTGACTTGGATTTTAATAAAATGCTTTTCAGGAATTACCCGCTTTGTGTAATTCCTGAATGACATATCATATACATATACATATACATGGCATATCCTGTCTATTTCCTATTTTAAATGGAGTGACCTAATGTATTTACAATGCTCGGTTCGGTAATGCATTCGAAATTCGAGAGCTATCATAATCATAAGATACAAAAATTATAGACGCTCGGGAGGACTAAGAATAAACCGTCAAATATTGGCACCTTGCACCTGTGGTATCGATGAAGTATTTGGGCCTGAATTTGGTGATTAGAAGTAAGTAGTTCACAATTTATGTATTTTGCGATAAAAAAATCTTTTATTAGGGTCAATTAGTATTAATCTATGAATATTAATACAAATCATGGCATAATACATGGCATTGGAAGAAAATATTAGGTAGACTTAAACACGAAACCTGAAAAAAATCCATTATGTGCTTCTTCGATCGAAGGATAGCTTCAGTCAAGATTATTGTAAACGATAAAGTTTTTACGAACATTTTTTATTCAAGAATTTAAGCTTTCGAAGTTGTAAGAACACTTATTGCTTCCATTGTGTCATTCTATTGAGTTGCTAACATGCGAATATCTTCTAGATAAACGTTAGTGCATAAAGTTATGTATAACTCGCTAAGAATAAGGTAAGTACCGTTGCCAAACATGAAATGTGCTATTTAATTTGTTCTTACGCTTGAAAAAATACTGACTAGTGTACGTAGGGAGTATGATTACTATTTCGTTGTGCTTAGCACTTGCGGATTTAGGATATTAACTTTATCGTAATGTCTTATGTACAGGTTTTAGTATATTTTTTGGCAGGGCAAATTCTTTCTTCGTAAAGGATGCTATATAATAATATTATTTGTTTGCTCTGCACTAGTTTGCTTAGTAGTACATTATAGCATTTGACTGCATATGAAATAGATGTCTATAGCAAAAAAGAAATAACGAATATTGTTTAGAAGTTACATGCTCACAAATATGTAAGTCTACTATACGTCATCGTAAATTGTAGGAAAGCATTTGACATTCAAGTATTGTGTAGGGTATGACTTATTTACTTCGTATGTATATCAAGGTTTCTGTTAGCACCTGTTTCTCCCGTCTAAAATTCTCAATTTGTTTACATAGCCCGAAATAGTCTGTTTTTGCATGAGACTGAGACTTTATTCGAGAAAAAATACCGAATAGCAATTTTCAACGAGCATATACTGTCTTTCTATTTGTTCGTAACTTTCCCTTTACCTCATAGTAATTATGTTAATTAATCAACAAATTATTGTTGATTTTCTAAAC
>JABASH010001313.1:0-27475 GCA_019776445.1 Tomocerus maximus | reverse complement strand
AAGTAGCTTAAACCTCCCTGCACTCTGCACCTTAGTTTTAACAAACTGTTGCTCAATAATTTAGTAACAAGTAGATAATACAACTCCAGCCAGGTAAAGTACCTAAAGTTTTAGCGATAACTCTGCAACAAGTGGGATTGTAGATAATATGGTTTAAAGATGGGCTCAATGTAGTCATTTGCTCCTTTGATATCCACTTTTCCTTCTATGAACTTCTGCCAGACTGTACTGGACCACTACGATATTACATTCCTGGATGGAAGGACTCAAGGCTAATCTCTGCATTCAGCTCAAGGACGCATCTCTGTACATAATAAACTTCTGTATAGAGCTATAATATAAGTTTACATATTATTATCGTACTATTTAGTACAAAAGTGTGCATTCATGATTCATCAGACTCATCACTCACCAATATTCAGAGCACTGAGAGCACGCACATGTCTATTTAATCTCATCAAATCACATGAACTATATTTAAGAGATTTCTACTGCAGTGTGCTAGAGAGAGGTGTTGAAATGTGTAAAACTACAGCGCTTGCGTTCCAAACGCCATTTGACCATACACGGAACATAATATTAGGTACATTGCTTTATCCCCAAAACTTGAGAAATATTTTTATTTAGAAGGATGGATTTGGTCTAACACTAAAGAACCGAAGACAAAATTTTAGTTATGCATAGAAGTTTTAAAGCAAGCTTCTATTTATTGCCCAGCTAATGGTAAAAGAATCAATCTATATAGTCAAAGAGTTAATATCGATTTCCTAATTTCCTTTAATGGAGCCTGAATTAAAATTACGTCCAGATTATATCCAGGACACATAATGATATTTGACATGTAATCGGATTCAGGTTTCTTTGGAAGCTGGTTTCTGTGACCTACCAATTGTAAGTGAAATATTGAGAACCCGCCCGACCGACCAGCCCTACTTCAGCACTGTGACCCCAATATCAAACTCGTATATTAAAGTTTCCCTCTACTTAATACAGCATTGAATTCCAGTAAAACCTTCATGAAAATCAGTAAACATTTTTTACAGTAAATACTACTGTTTACCCATTTGCTCATAACTCATAAGTTTATTACTTATTTACCTTCACAAATGTAACTGACTCACAAAAATGGAAACCAAAGCGCATATTATGGAAATAGGGTTTGATGTGTATTTACTAGGCATAGGCAGTCGTTGAGGATCTTTATTCGTGTTTGTCCAAGACAGGAGTATAATTAGGTAAGCCATTTCTTTTTCCGTTCTAGTTTAATGTACAACAAATCCACTCTCACTACTATACCACGATTAAATGACATTGCATAATAAATATCCCCAATGCATAATGCATTTACCAAACAGGAACCATGAGACGTGATTGATGTTGAGCTATATAGGTCTGTTTTTATGCGCTGTAAGTATTCTTATAATGTATGTGGGTAACCTTCATTCGTCTCTCCTCATATATTTCAAATGAGATTAAGGTGACTATTATTGGTCAGCAAACGACATTCTGCACAATGCAAATAAGTAGTACTCAACACAAAAAATGGTTGATATTTAATGGCATGATCCACATAATAATGGTTATGGCTTCATTTAGCCTCTTAGACTGTCATCCATTTCTTAGGCTGTCAGGTTGAAAAATTGACTCTTTGGGCTGTCGGCTTTGTAAATTCCTCGCCTCACCTCGCACTACTGCAAATGATTCAATGTACTCATCCATGTACAATAAAGCCATATTTCCAATAGTAGCAAGTTTGAAGTTAGATAACTAAATATATGTTGCTGAACAATCATTTCGAAAGATTTTTACGGAAAAATGCTATACCTAAATAAACTAAATATGCAAAATACTGTTATGATCTATTGGAACTTGTAATTATGTTTTTGTTCCACGCACCTAGCCAAACAAGTTTTATAATTCATGTTTGCAGCTTGCATAGTGTTAAAGTGTTATCGTTATCACGACTTCTTTACAAAATGCATCTTCTAAATCGTGTTGCCGTAATTAATTTTTGGGAAATAATTCCAGAGGAACAATTTATATAGCAACTGCACGAGATCTCCGTTGCAAAGTGAATTATGAGTCATGAAATCATTTTCAGCTTAAAGTTTGCAATGTACAATAAATATCGTTAGTTGACATTTTAGCAACCATTATACTTATGATGTTCATGTAGCATGTAACCCAACCCGTATTTAATAATGTGGACAACATACAGGGTTGACGAGACTCCCTAAGGCTTTTCATCCAAAACCCAAACCTATGGGGTTTCCGGATTTTTGGGGTTCTGGGTATTTGCTACAAGCGGAATAAACACACTTGAACTGGTATATGTCAGCTATATATCTTAAGGTAAATTCATCCGAATATTGATCTCTTAGCAGTTTTCTGATTCTTAAGGGGGGGTATTCAAACCAATGCATTAGCATACAATAATCCTTCTACAGGTCACAATTTTTCACCGATTGCTATTAAACGTTTCCCAAAAATCGTATTTCGTCTTTCAAAAATTTTTCCCAACAATTTAAAAGTTGTCAGCAATTAGCTTCCGATTCAAAACCCTTAATTTTGGCCTTCAAGTTCTATCGATAATACAACATCTGATTTTTGAGAAAATTTTAATACCAATCGGTGAAAAATTGTTGTCAGTTGGGGGTCTACTAATTTTCCTACTTCTAATAGAACCTTAAAACAACATCGTAATATTTAATTGTGATTGAAACCTTATAATTACCCAACAGGGGTTTTCTAAAAATCTGATGGGTTTTAGCAGAAAACCCGGCAGAGGTAAGGCTGAGGGTAAAACAATACCTATGCTATTGCTTGAATTATGGTTAGGTTAGGTAAGTTGTCACGTGGTCACTGGTATGCCCTGTGTAATTGATGGCGGGAGTTTTATAACTTTACCCTCAGCCTTACTCCAGCCGAAAACCCAGAAAACCCTGGTTCAACTCAAGCAACATGAAGGCAAGTGTAAACCTTACCTTCGTATTATATAATGAGCTACTTTATTATTTTATATCTAGCGAAAATTATTATAAATTAGTGTTTCCATAAGCTCTTTCTGAAACCTGTGTGTTTGCACAAGAAGATGTGAGAATAATAAGCAACACCCACCAAAAGGAATAAAATGCAGGTATCTAAATCGTAATGACAGTGTAAGACTAAGTATAAGCGGAGGAGCGGTGGATTCAGATATATTTTATGCAGGAGAGGTAATTGCTAATCCCAAGTAAACACAGTAGTCGGCAAAGGTAATTCAATCCAATCCACTGGACTCGAACGAAATCAAAAGAAAATCTACCTCATGCAATGCTCGGCAGAATATGCAACACATTTTATAGCACAACAGGAACATGACTCTCTCTTGTGCATTATGTATTTGACAGGTACCCACAACGTTCTATTATGTGCTCCGTATGTATATAGTATGCATGCCTATTACTCATTGGCTGTGCCAACCAACCCCAGTTTAAGAGGTTTACGAAAGGCATAATGTAAATATATAATATAGTTAAGTTTTTGCAGAAACACTAAAAGGTAAGGCAGGCCTGGCACGTTACGGATGTCTCTCTCATTTCTGCACTTAAATTCACAGTACAATCAGAATGAATTCAATAGGAACGTTAAAATGCACAGCTTTATTCGCAGGAACTGTGAGTGCCAGACTTGTTCTTAGATAACCACCTGCCTATAATATTTCCTCTGTACTAATGTGACTTTTCGAATGAAGGAATGAATTTCATTCTTGAAGAATCCGAGCTGAGTTTCAGTCAACAGAGTTCCATTCCCTCCTTTTCTTCGTTTGCTCCTTCTTTATTTCCCAGGCATTTTGGACTTCAAAAGAGTGCCATTTATTTACTTACATTCAGTGACTGAGCATTAGTCCCTCTGTGCGAGAGTGAGAACCAAGAATGTCGAAAGAACTCTTTTGTTCCTCTGCACTTGACTTTCCCATTCATTTCTTTGGTTGTTGACTTCTTCGGAATCAAGATCTGCCTCAACTGCAATGAACCACATTTTTCACCTCCAGCAACGCTTTGCCATTCCAAATCAGCATTTGCAGTTCGGCATTTACACCGAAATCATTCCTTTGATTGTCACATCACGACACTAACAAATTATTAGACATACACATGAAACGCCATTGCATACGCAAGTAGGCTTAATACTCAAAACGATAATCATTTAATACATACCGTAACTACTGGAATTACCTTTACTCAAGTTACTCTGCATTATGTAAGAAAAAACGTGTGATTTATTCTTCCATCATTTTGGTTTATTATTTTGGTACTTTTGTTAAAGTGACTCTCTCGGTTCAAGCTGACCATAATTGTGACAACGGAACTTGACGGTATCTAAATATATCTCCGCATATATACGAAGTTTACGTGGTATAAATATTGCAGAGAATAAGTAGATACTAGGTTGTTAATTGGAGTGATGCTAATAATACTCATCGTTTAATTGATGACTGATTCCGTTCACTATCGTGAGATATTGATTCAGAGTGGACAGAGACTAAACTGAATTGGGTTAATGAGGGATTTGGAATAAAGGAATATCGACTATTGCTTCGGTGTGTGTAATGTGATGTAACAGAAACTGACGCGATGATGCTCGGTTTCATTCCCTTCGCTAAATTGGCTACATAAGTACACGTTCGCAATTCCGTTGATGCCATTGCCAATACATAAAGTCTGAATTTTGGTGTCTAAACGCAAAGCCTTCCCTAAAGTTCCCTGACACAACGTTAAGTAAAGTACCTAACGTTAATGGAAAAGTGATATTCCGCTATTGCATTAGATTAGATCTGAATTGGGGGCATCCACACAGACAATTGAACCATGCATTCGAAAATTCCCCGGAGTAGCAGTGCAAATGCGGGCTTCGGTCCTCAGAGTGTCTTCCATCACATCCCGGCTGATAACCCGATTCAACGTTTGTACGCCTATGGACCGGCTCCTTTCCGGGTAACCAAACCAATTCATACAAAGTGCACCTTTAAGTACAACATTTATGGCATTAACTATTTACTTATAGTTGGCATACTTGTAGTTTTATCACTCTCTACACTCCTGAAAGTGATTAGCACAAATAAAATAGAAAGAATCCAATAGAAGTAGTCATTGTAAATTTTTCTATTGCATCGAATCACATCGGTCGGGTGGAAGGATATCGACAACCAGTATAGCACGGCTGCAGTGCATTTACTCATTCAGAAAAAACGGTGTTAGGAATTGAGATCTAAACAATAGCTGTTTGTAGTACTAGTACAGAAAGCCTTAAAGCCAAAACACAACAGCCAGCAGGTATTGTTGTTTTGTGCAATGCAGCGAATTAACAGTTACATAGTACAGTTAACCCCAAGAAGATATTGATGAACAGCCTATCTTCAAATTAAAATCCTTTGCTAACGAACTTCTGATTCACATCGATTATATATTGAAGGACCTATATTTTTTGACGGAATTATTAACAATTACGTGTACGAATTGCTGCACTACTCCAAGTACATGTAAAGTGGTTCTGCTGGAAGTGGAAAGGGCATTTTCTCTAATGTACTTTCATTAAAGTATACATGGTAATAGGATTCCTCTACAGCAGTAAATAAGTAAATAGCTATACTAACTTGTACATCCTAAAAAATAACGTTTTGCTCATACCTGTCGTATTTATTATTTTTCTTTTTGTGCAATAAATATTAATGTGCTTCGATTTATAGTTACAAATGAGACAATCGCTGAATATTCTTGTAAATTAGGGACGACATAGCCGCTCTTACTTGCACGGTCTATTTGTAAGTAGCAGTACCTCTAAAGTGTACTTTTAGCCTACTTCTATGAATGCAACTATGATTTAGTAACCACGTGGTGCATCCATTTATAATAATTCTTGTCATTCCACAACTACAAATGTAAGGACTTTAACAAGTTAAAAAGTTTCGGAAGCTGGAAAAGTGGCTGAAATAGCGAAGAGTTCGTCATGTTTGGATATCACTTTTCCGGACAGGTACTTTCACTTTTAATAAATACTTTCTGACTAAAAACCGGGAAAACTTTCCTCCTTGTCCCTAAAGACTGAAAAGTAAACTGAATGTGTTCAGTTTACTATTGCTCTCTACAAAGTAAAATACAATAAAACGCGTTTTTCATTAAACAGGAGGGAGTAATGTAATTAAAATTTTGGTATTCACGTCCTATATTTACTTATGCGTACTAAAATATTATTGAAGATGCCCTTATCATGTGAATACCACGCTCATAGTGGTCGGAAGTATCTATTTGTACATCTCTGAATTGGATTCTTATGATCGCTGTTGTTTCACACGCATATATTCTGCTGTTTGTAAATAGTTAGTGGGATTTGTTCAAACTCTTACACAAAACTCCTTGTCCTTGTGTTGCTTTCTCTAAGTTAGTGCAAATAACCATTTTGTATAGTAACATTGGCAGTGATGCTCATATTACAGTATTTGTGTTACCATGAAATGGAAAGAAACGGGTTCTGACGGTGAGGCAGAACTACTATAGCTGTGTGGCGAGGACATTAATTTATTTTATGATGACTTTCACCTTGCACTATGGAATTCCTGTCATCTGCTCTGCTCATAAATTGCACCTGCCATGCAGGAAACCGTGATCGCATTAATAAATATTGAGGCATTCAATTCATGTAATGCCCCTTCACCCTTGCCTTGAGCAGCATTCTTAAGCATAATGGTATCGATGAAAGTAGAGATTACACACACAACTGTATTGAGTATCACATAGTATAGTAGCTCTGTTATTTTTATTATGAAGATTACATGCTACTGGAACATTTCTATTTGAGCATTTTCAAAGGAAAAGTTATTTTTGCGAAAAGAAAATGGTACTTTTGAATTGAGTCCTTTGGTATGAAAACCTATTACCAACATAAATAATTACTGGGGACTAGGAATTGTACTTCATCTTCAACAAAAGCACTTTGAAATTAATAAGAAATAGAAGAAAAACCTGCAGAGAGCATTAAGAATCACGATTTGGTATATTTAAAGCATACAATTGAAAGCTGGTAGTTCCATAGTTCCAAATTTTTAAGTCAAATAATGCCCCAAACAAAATTCTCGTGTGACTAAAATCAATTCAAAGAAACGCGTATTGAAATTCGGTTTCGAAGAAACAGGGCAATACTACATATAGTTATAGGAACTGCATAGCGTGCATTGTGCATAATCAACTGTCCACTCACCTCCACGCTAGTCACCAGTCTACGTTAGTTTGTTATGTCTATACAGCTGTGAGTACTGCCTAGTAATTATATTTCCACAAATGAATAGGCATGCATAGTTATGGTACCCTCTTGTTTTGTGTACTGTGACACAAGTGACTCTGACTAGCAATGAATACTATGGCAAATTATTTTTGTACAATAGCCATAAATCCATTTCGTTCTAGGAGTTAAGGGGTGTGCAATTGATATCACTCTTGGGAAACGGAGCTTAATGGTGCAGTTAGACTCATGGCTCGCTAAGTATTTATATTTCTACGTACATGAAGTATTTAAGCCATTGACTGCTGAATTCACTTTCCCTCATTTAGTAGGCAGAAGGAATGATCGATAGTAACATTAGTGAGTAGAGTAAAGAAGTACGTGGTAAATGGTGTGGTTTTGGATTGCTGGTCAGTGGCCTACTCTGCCTCTATCTGCATGAAATACGTAAATAGCTCACTTGCCCCAGCAACTCAATGCAATGAATCATTCAACGTCAATTTTCTACAGATAGATATCTTGGATTCATTGCATGTTAACTATTTCACTGCATATCATCCATCCGTATTTTCCCCAAGTACCCCAAACTTCGAACCGGCAGTCGTTGTGCAGCCCTATCATATACTAAATAATGTTATTTGCACGTTGTTTTAAATGGAACTTACACAGAAAATATGCGGGGAATGCATGTAGATAGTAGAAGAGGAACCACTTAAAGGTATTCTAACTGTAGCAGAATATTCGTGCCACCATTCGTGAATCCGCTTTCTGCTTACTGCCTCTTTGCTTCTCTTCCAATAATCGACACAACTATTAAAAACTTTGTCTATTTTATGACTTGCCACAATTATTCTGTGAGTACATATCTATCGTTGTGGTGACACAGTAAACGCCATCAACACTCCCTCTTACCGCATATTACAATTTTCATGAATTTTCATGCTTCACTCACGACTCAGACTTATCGGAATACTCATCGTCTACCCTCACATGCTGTACAGTCCAGATTCACAAAGTCTGTCAATATTTTCCCACGTTAGTCTTTGGATTGCTAACCCTGCGCTAGGTGAACACCTATGTCACTACAATAATTGTATAAAATATTGTCATCTTTAAGTAGGACATTCACATTACAATACATAGTACTGCACTTAAGTATTTTGCAAATATTTTTCTATTTCGAATGGGATGAATCTACGTGTGTATATACAGTTGGTATATCTAGATATATCTTGGCTACCAGTTTAATGGAATTATTAGGACTTGACTTATCAGAGTATCAAATCCAAATTGATAAGCAAAGGTGATTCTGCTAATATTTGCAATCAGTCCAGAATGAGTAGCTCTTTGCCTTCAGAGAGGACAATCAACCTGTCTGCATAATGGATAACTCAATAGCCTCTGTCAAAAGAAACTGCAGTAGCTGTAGAGCTGTACTGAAAATGCACACAAGGTGGTATCCTAGTGCGAAACGAACTTTCAGGTAAAACCTCAGTGCTCGTATTGCAACGTCTAGTGTTGAAGGAAGTCAGCATGCACATCAATCATTCTGTCTTCTCAAGTTAGTCTCCCTTAACTTAAACCTTGCAGTTGCAATACGAATTATAATATATCAATCGCTAAAAATTCTGGTTTACTAAATTCTTGCTATAAAGTCTGTTATATTTCTGAAGAATATGGGAAATGTCCAGTTTGTCTGGTAATGTCATGGTTGGAAGTTGGAATCTTTGCAGTGGTGCCAGCCACATAACTCAAAATATTTTATGTGTAATTCAGAAGAAGGATTTTGCCCAAAGAATGATCTGTGGTAGGACTCACGTTTTTGAAGATCGTTTCTTCAAATGAAATGCAAAGACAATGAGATTTTTATTAGGCAGGCTGTACCGTATGAACCACTTTTAAAAACTACAGTATTTTCACTACGTGATTCATTGATAATTTTTGTCAATGTATCGTTGTTAGTATCAAGTAGGTATCAAGAAAATAAGTATAAGTATCAAGAAAAGGACATTTAGTTAGACTGACTGAGGCTTCGCTGTCTCCGAACTGCTAATAAAAAGAAACCGTAAGTAATAGTTAAACTGTTGTCTGTCGTCCGTCTGGTCTTCTGACTCTATATATAGAGCAGTCGTTACATAATTCCACCAAAAATGGTTCGTAGTAGCGTACGTGTAGTAAATATTAGATTCACTGAGTGCTGGTTTGTGAATACATGACGTAGGTTAGCGAGTCGCATATCTAATTGTAGTAATCGTAGTTTGTCCCAGTTGGCTCTTTATTGTCTACTGGAAGTTATAGCCAGTCTGCGCCCTGGATATGTTATTGAGATTTGTTTGCTCTGAATTTGCAGTAAAGATCTTCCGTTTTATGAGTCTATTCTAATGTCTCTCGTCTTCCTCTCTCGACTAAACTACTCCAAGCTGCTGCTGAAGTTGTACCAAACTGCCTTTAAATAGGCAATATAATGGGATGGGTGCCTTTTAATCTGTCTTCAAAAGAAAGGAATCTGTCTTTATCTTATCTGTGAACGCACTAACATTAAATAGAAATTATTTTGGTGAAAAGTCACAAAAATAGTAAATCCTGATTAATAAATGTGAATTGTCTTCTTCGTCTTATGCTTTTATGCACAGTGTACTATATTATGAACATGCCAAAAAAGTTAGCATGTTGCATTAAAGATAACTCTAAATATTTTCAAAACTGAAGTTCATTCTTGAAATCGCAAAGAAGCGTTTTCTGTTTTTGAAGACGGATTCCTTTAATTTGAAGTAGATTTAAACAATGTACATTGGATGGAGTACTAAAATGTATGTAGTACTAATGTACTGTAGACACTGAGTATATAAAATCAGGGGATTTGAATCGGTGTGTGGAATGAAGGAAAGTGTAGATCGATTATCTGATCTCTGATGTTTTCATGTGGAGCGCCGCACTGGATGCCGGCAAAGTAATTTAGCCAGTCCTTTTCATGAGTCCTATGTCTACTTGACTAAGCAATAGAGATGTAGCCAACGAACCGTGTAGACTCACTCAACTCAACTCGGCTGGCAACTCAACTGAGCGGAGTCTCAACAGAAAAGTACCTAAAATCCATTAAGATAAGAAACTGCATCAAATCTTCGTTTTGCTGCATCCTGCTGCATGCAGTCGTAATAAAATAAAATTACGCTTCGCCTTCTCTTCTTAGCGTTCAGTAATAAGTAGGTACCTACGATAGAGAATACTACTAGTATGCTAAATGATATGTGTAGTAGCAGTAGTAGGTATTAAGGGCAATGTGGACTGTGACTTTTCAAGAGTGTGTCGTGACACACTGATATTAACAATATTGGACCCCAGAGACAACTTTACCTATATTTATCCCAATTCACCTCGCAGTCACCTGCACTGCATCAGGATAGCCACATTATTTTGTTTAAGGTACGAAATAACGATATCGTACAATACAAAACTATAATACAGATATACTACATGCAATATATTATTTAATAAAATTGATTGATGATTATTGGTGCAAAAATGTCGAATGACTCGGATTCATGTTAGTAATTGTGTGAACTGCATTACAAAGAAGACGCATGTTATAATCTCAGTCATAATGACTATGCATAGCACTACATAGAGCGTAAACGCTATGTTGTATAGACTCCGATATCGAAAATAAACCTTGTTCTGCCTATAGTACATAATATACAATACCTAGTATGACATGGTACAGCCTTCTGGTCCAACTAACCATGGTATGCATACAAACAGTAAAAAGAGAATGTGTGTTTATGCTTATTTGATGAGGTAATGTAATGAATTTAGGTGCATCCACTCTTTCTTTCACTCAGCAATACTCCACATGCCATCACATTGAAGTAATGAACACACCGTTGCTGATATAATTTGTTTCTGCCGTTGGCATTAAAAATTCCAACAAAACGTCTTTGATTAACATCCAGGAAAGACTAATATAATTACAATTATGTAAGCTACCCACTGCGGAAGTCCGAGAAATGTAACTTCAGAAAGAGGCCTAAATTAAATTAAGACAAGTATAGGTACTCTGAGTAATGAGAAGCCAGAATTCCCTGTGGATGTCCACCTCCTAGTTGCATTGCAGTTTACAGAATTTACAAGCCGAGTGGGCGTTGCGCGTTGGAGTTGAAATGGAAAGCAGGGCTATCGAAGGGAACTTTCTCTTATTTGGAATATTAATGCATGTGCAAGAAACGTACGTTTAGTAACGTCGTTCTTTTGCATCCTTTATGGGAGAGTTGAGCATAGCCAAAGTTGCAATTGGGTCAAGTCAACTGGAATACTTTCTTTCCTTTCCCCGTTTCTTTTCGCACGTACTCAAGAAAATAATCGAAGACGGACCTTTTCTCTGCGCTTAGCTATTCTCATGGTATATGTTTCCATGTAATTATTTGCGTACCTTTATGCCTCTAGCTGGCCTACTAAATAAACCGTCTTCCGGTGGATTTTTTTATTGTTTATTTCGGTTGGTCGTCCATGAGAATGTTCTGCTGGATGTTGTGAGCTGTGGTCATTCATTCTTCAACCTGCACTGCCCTAACGAAACTTGTCACGCTATCCCATTTACTATTCCGTCCATTTCATCACAAATGCAGATATCTTCGACAAAATATCACTTGCCTTTTATGCTTATACTTCTTATACTTGTGCAATGATACCTACTCAAAGACAGAATATCATACTATGTTTAGAATCAGCTATTTGTGTATGTATATACATACTATACTATGTATACGGTAACATTCACAACTTATTTTCATTATCCAAGATTCTGTATACATGCTGTAATATTGTTAGCTTTTCCTTAATTGCCCTTCTACTAAATACCTTTGAAGTATTAATTATATTTTGTCTCACGATTGTGCCCACAGTGTATAGAATATTATGACCGCTAGATTTTCTTAGGTCTGTTGAAAAATATACATAAAGTCACCGTCAATCTTTCAAAATATAGATGAACATAAGATTCCCCAAGGATGTGATTGATGATCTGAGTCAATTGCACTTTATATGAAATGCCCAAGTCTGCATGTAAATTGTAATTCGCATATACCTGGAGTATGTATGACGTTTCTGCTGATGAGCATTATTAATTCCGGGTATTAAGCAGGGAGAATATGGTGCCCTGTAGAACGGACAGTGGGCAAAAGGTAGGAGAAAGAAACTCGTCTATATGTCTTGTCATGCCATAACTCATAAACTTCTAACATAACACATAGTTACAACTATTAGCAACTCATAAAATATGAAGTAGATTGACCACAATCGAAGTTGAAGCTCTACAGAATTTCCTCACCTGCAAACTCGAAGGTCCTTGTCCAACCAGCCATTGTCGAATAACATAATACACTCTTAGTCAGGCGAGGTAGGGCGAGGACTCTCAAGACGTGGCCATGTTTGCAATCATTATTTCTACATACAACTGTCCTATATGTACCTATTGTCATCTCGCTATCTATATCTTAACTCAGCAAGAATGAATTCTCGTGGATGATCTATAATATTGTAAAGTCATGATCCTGAACATAATATAAATGAGATTTTCTAATCTGTAATAAATCTCTCTCGGGATCTGGTACATAATTGAAAGTTGGTAAACTAAACTTCGTGTCTCTTTCGGAATGAGAAAAGAGTCTAAACATTCTGATTAATGTTTTGCCTGTTTCTGAGATGACGTGAACAGACCTAAACTAAAAAACGAAGATAACATTGTGATGTCTGTAGAGGATAGGGAAAGGCAGCTTTCACACAGGAATTTAGGGCACAACAGTTGTCTACTCTACTTCCCTACTGATTCGTCAGACGACTTTTTCCTTAACATTGATGTACAGTGTAGTAAGTCGTATAGGGATAGTAAGACGAAGAGCAAATCTAAAAGAATAAGTGTGTATCTCCAGTTAACAGAGTATGTAATGGCTACACGCTCTGATAGAGACTTTCTTTCCAGCGTTTTCCATTGTCATTCCACGATTCTAGTTGAAGGCTGTTTTTTCAACAACCGGCAGTTGAGCCGGGTAAATCAGTTTAGCCTTGGTCTCAACTTCTCTTCTCCGCACTCCATGGATATTCTGCTCTGCAGTGAAAATATATCTACTTACTGCCTACCTCACATTTACAGTGTAATATAATATCTTTCCAACACACTCACACTCAGTTATGTAAAACTATAAAACACTGCAGCACTATGTCAGTCTATATTCAGATATTTCTATATTGCTATCTTTTGGATATAAACTAGTAAGTTTCTATTGAATCATCTCTCTATCTATTGAAGTTGCAAATACATAAAATGTGGTCCAATGAAACTTATTTTCCAATAGGATTACATAGATGTACAAAATCTTATGGAAATATTATATTTAGGCACCGTTTTAAGTTGGGATGGTTGGTAAATAATATATTTTAAGTTGGGTATAACTAACAAACTTAACCCACAGAGGAAAACTATTTTTCTACATAAGAATCAGTACATTGATTTGGATCGAAAATTTGAAAAAATTCGAAAAACGTTTTGAGAGCTTACCTTACCTCCCAGTGTGTTTTGATACAAACGTAACCTAGTTTCATTACAAATGGCAACATATACAAGCATGTACAAGTATTGATATACGTAAGTCTGAAGTTGTGAAGTATCTCTTTGCTAACTACATTTATAGATGACATGACACAGTTGGATATAGGACAGACATAGAAAGGCAGAATGTAGCGCTAGTGCCATTTGGTCTTAGTCCATGTCCCAATGGTAAGTCTAAAAGAGTATTTGGTGTCAGTCCAGCGTATATGAGTGAGCATAGTGAGAGTAGTTGGTAGAGGATACGGGAAAGAGGATAGGATAAGAGTGTGTGGATAAGAACATGCAAACGGAGTGCCAGGCCACACCACAAGGCCACATCGCATGCAGGGAAAGAGAGAAAGCTGTGCAGACGGCCGTTTATTGTGTAACTGGCAATGCAAGGGAAAGCTACGGACTTTTAGTCAGTCAGCCAGTCAAAAGAAGGAAAGGCCAGAAAAAGTGAAATTGCAAAAAACCGAAAATTATCAGACCTGATCAGACTTGACCTGACAGTTTTTAGAAAATCGGGCAAGGGAACCAAAAACAGCCGTGTGTAGGGACGATTTTGATTGACATTGACCTGACCTCTCACAAAACTAGCAGATCTAAACCTTTTATAATAATTTTTGTCTATATAGACTCAATGTAAATTTCATTCATAGTTCAATTTCCCCAGTTGTGCTATTCTTAGATTTACACAAATCTAGATAAAATCTCAAGTCCATTCGGCTTACATAAGTATATGAGGAAAACGACAACATAAATCACCAGAACAATCGCCCCACTCAATCACTTTATTATAAATTCTAGCCCAGTCCCGAAAACCCATTCATAATATCCTTAACAAAACCAGCTTCTCTGTCCACTATTTGTGTATAATTCATATCGACACAAGTCCCATTAGCTCAGAAAATGCTATAAGTCCCTTATCTCTCTCTATAACCTGTTTTCGATTCTATTCTACTCCAGAACATGGATTAGCTATATCTCCATCCGGTCTGGTATTTAAGTATTCCTTTGTGTACTGGCTTTCCCTTGCCCTGCATAATATTCGTTATCTGTGTAATCTCTTAAAACTCAAGTCAAGGCTGTGTTCTTTGCATAAACAAGCCAATTACATCTCTACCACCAAAAACCACACAACTACTCATCTGCACGCTCTGCCAAATCATATTAAGCATTTACATTTCCATGTACAGTTAGCTAAAAAGTTTACGAAGTACTATGGTATAGGGTAATAGATAAAGAAGGAAACAAAATAACCGTCTTAAGGAGTTACACATGAAATTATAAAAATATAGAATTGCAAAATTAGCTATTTCTCAACGCTTAATGACATCGAAGAGAATTCTGTGACTTGAATCAATTCAATAAAGTTGTTCAATATTTTGCCAAATTGTTACTTCAGATACAGATTAGTGACATTTTACTGCTTACTACTATCATAGCAGCAGATACTAGAGATAGGCTGAATTTACTCTAAGCTAGTAAAACTTGGTTCACTCACATAGGTTATCTAAGTATAGAAGAAAATCCAGACGCAGACAGAGATTGTTAGATGAAATTGAAGATTACGCAATTGCAATCGTAAATTATTGGGCCGATAGAGATTTGAAGTCAAATCAGCAAGTGAACTGACAACTGAACATAAAATAAAACGTTTTCACTTTTCTCGTCTCCGTGAGTGAGCTGACGAAGCCGTAAAAGTGAGTTATGACTTTTATCGCATTTTTATTGCTTGTGTTATCACGTTAACATTATCATTTGTTTTACTGATATTTAATTCTGCAGCCACCGGTCTAGGGACAAGGAACGCACAGCAATTCTCCGTAGAATTGTACAAATAAAAGCCACGTTAATGCGATAGATTCTAGCAAATGTCAGATACATACATTCATTTTGGGCTGTATTATTTCTGCCTAGCTATTACTGAGATTTTACTCAATTACCTGGGCCACATTACGTAATAATGGAATACGCACCTGGCCTGGTCTTTTGTTTCGTCATTAAATGCACGTGATTGGTAGTTGAAATACTTAATTTGACTTGTATACATTGGATGAATGTGAGTTGCAAATGACTCTTTGGTTGTTTTGCACGCTCAGATGCACTTAGCTAATTGCTTTGGAATGACTTTTTATAATTACTCTTCCATCCATTTTCCAATTACTGAGTAATAGGGTATGGTAGGGAAGGACGAATTAGGTTAAGGCTAATAAAATTCAAAAATTGGTTTAATTTATCCACCCTCTGCAGAAGTATTTCACACTTACTCCATTTCAATGTATATATACCCTATATTTCGATGCAACCGAGCTCATCTTCATTCCTACTAACGAGTAGTTAATTACGTGAATATTAAGCCAAGTTACTAATGATTTAGCTGCATGTCCATAATTATATCGAAATTACGGAGCCTTTATCCAGTATGTAGGTACTATCTGAACTCTGAATTCGACATAATGGCTACAGAAATTATACAATTATTATAACAACTATCAGCGCGGAAAAGTTTATGTGAGAATTTTTATCGATGGGCGGGGCCTAATTCAATAATTTCACTGTTTCGTTATTAAAAGTAAGACACGATCGCTGCACGCTCGAAAAATGCTAATACGTGTAGGGTATAATATGGTATACACTTTTCCAAGAAGATAATTTATTAGCCTCATTCCTGCATTTAGTGATAATGAAAACATCAAGGCAGCAGAATATGCACGAAAATTTGTTTATTTGGTAAAGCTACTTATGCATGTAAAAGCTATGTGCATACAAATACAAAGTTTAGAGTTATGAAAATAGTAAATTCTCTTGCTGCCATTTTGGCCATTGATGAAGTGGTTTTGCCAGATACCATACCAGTATGGATCATCCTAAATGTTAATAGACAATATTGACACATTTCTGTTGGTGTTGATTTTTGATCGCATCTGAACTCTGGTTTTGCGTTCTGGTGATAAGCTGCAGGGATCTAAGCATGCAATCATCCTTTATTCATTTTAAAACTGATTGTGTTCAGAAGAAAATTACATGTTGACCAGATGAAAAAGTGCTTGTGGTTAAACAGTCTAGACTGCGGTGGACACTTCCTAAAATAATATTTTACAGAGATTTCTTTCAATCCAGCAAAAGTACTTTTTATTGGTTAAATCTACATGTATTAGTGATAAACCTGCTGGTTACAAAAACTGATCCAAAATTTAGAGAGCGATAGATAATACATATTTTGCGGTGGGCTTAGGCTTAGACACGTCCCAAGGGAATAATTGTATTGACTGGACGGAAACACTATTGAGTGGAGCGAGTGACAGAACTGACAACTTCATGAGTTCATTCTTCAAGGAACAAGTGCAATTGTGCACTGTAGCATAAATAAAATATTAAGAATTAGAGGTATTAGACAATCATTAAATGTACCTGTATTTACTGTTTAGGTACTTACACCAACAATCATAGCAAATCATTAAGCTGTGTGACATTTTTAGAAAAACATGCATTCGATGTATTGATACGTATAGTTGGTTACGTAACATCCCTAAATGGGTTTTAGAATTTATGGAACTCACATGCTTATGTTTGAGTATTCGCTATACATAAGTACTACACGACATACGTTGTACATACAGCGTTCTGTTCTTCTATTTAGTGGAGGATTTGGGGTCAGTTAAGAGTTAGTTCGTGGAATGAAAGATATAATGATTTTCCGATCGACCAACCAACTCTGAAGAAACGTAGTTACTGCCACAAAGAAAGTTGACGAATCAATCAACTGTTCGAGAAATTGATTTTACCGATTTCTTACTTCCATAACTGACCAATGACTTGTCCTGACACGATAGGAAAGAGCAGGCGATAACTATGACATTTCCAATTGCCTTTTGTGCTGCCTCTCAACACATAGACATTAGTCAAATGGAAATAATAGTATTCGATTTTTCAATACATAGTTAGCGCATTTACGAATTGTAAGATAATGACTATTACCTGATTAATTTTATTACTTATGTAAGGAGAGAGGACTGTAAGTATGAGTGAGGCAGTAAGACGTGAAGCAAAGTACCAAAGTGCATACCAATAACTACTTTATAGTATTTGATTGTCTAGCTAGGGATTGCCAGGGATGCGTCTGTTTCAGAGTCATAAGTAGATACTAAGTAGACAATTTTTAAGTCTAATTATATGTCTACGGCTAAGTATGTGTACCTGCATTACATCTGTGGCGTAGTCTCAAGTCACCAAGTTGAAATCTGAAGTTCTTATGTGCGACTGTAATGCACGAGTAGAATCATGGCCACCCACTCACGAAATTACTACATACCTACAAAGTATACCTAGTTGACCGCAGTTTCTACAAATTGCAATGAATCAGAATGTGGAAGAGACGATAATGTTTTGCTCATCTCTTTGCTAGTTGGGCTGGCTTCTTTCTGTTCTATCCTTGAACCTTGAGATTTCTACTCAAATTAGGTGTGTGATGTATGTACATTATGTAGATCGTTATGTTGTGTGACATCGTCATCCAATTGTGTTGTTCACTCAAAGAATTGCGGGGCGAGTACCGTGAAGATTGTGGGAGTTTCATGGAATGTTGTTTTCTGTTTCGTAATTGCTAGTAGCCAGTCGTCCAAGTCTCGTCCATTTCTAATATGCCTTTGCTGATGAGATTTTACGTACTTGCTGCTGATGCATGGTGGTCTCATTTTATGGTGCACTTTTATCTCTGTGCGAAAACGTAAATATTTAACTGGAGGATGACCAATATATGAATCATAACATAAAAATATCATGCTGCACAGATGTCTTGTTCTAGTTTTTTGAATTTCGGTGTCACTATCTGCTACAAATGGTTNTGGTTACATAATGCAAGTGTAATTTGTGTATAGTTACGTCAGGGAAGAGAGCTTTAATAAACTATACGAATCGGTACAACACAAAAGATTTCTTATAACCATTATTATTGAATGTGTCTCCATATAGATATAATGTTCGCCATAGTATTAATGTGTACCACAGCGACTGTACACGAGCTCATCCGATTATTACAGCCGAAAAGCCTTTTATGTAATAGGATGCAGTTAGACAAGCGTCCAAATTCAAACAACCTTCTACCTGTACTATTCAACGTCTAGTTAACATGTAATTTCGTATTCAGGTATGCATGATTATTAGATTGACATGGATATTTTGTCCTATGTCTCACTGCTCTGCTAAATATGATACTAATTATATCGGTACATTTGTAGTGGTAAATCTGGGTCCAATCTGATACATCAGAAAGTGCTAAAAAAGGGCTGGAACTTGGGTGTACGTGCATCGGAGAAAATATTTCAGCATAGCAGCAAATTGAATTCCAATTAATAACTATAAGACTAGCTCAGGAAGTACTGTAGCATTGCTAGTCAATGCAGACATAAGTGTTTGTGAAAAGGCAATGTCTTGCGGTGCTCTTGATTGCCTCTTGGCTTTGACTTTAGTACATTGTTACAGACACACACGTCCATCCCTAATCCGTGCACAAAAGTCTATTGTTTGTGTGTGTGTTCTACAAGTTCTATTATTGATGGCATGTTAGCCATGTCTCCGAGACACTTACACTATCTATGCTGGCAGTGAATCTTTTAATATACTTTTGCCGTAGACCTCCATATATAAATATAATTATATGACCAATCCAACAACAGTGTACCAATTATAGTATTACCTATGGCTTAGCTCTGGCTCAGAAACATTTAAAGTACCTTCGTGTAATGGAATTACAGGTTTATGAGTTCAGGCTGTAGCTTGCTCATTCTTTCTGTTTGATATCGTACAGTATACAGCTAACTGAGCCAAGATTTCTAATTTACTAACATGTTTGTCATCTGTCGAGTCAGTGAACTTTAAAATTGCAAAAGATTATATAAATGTAACATTAATTATTTGCGACTGAAATTACCCAATTCGCCCAAATGACCATTTCGTATTTCTGCCGTCCGACCTACATTTCCTCCCACTGCAGTTCGTAGTTAATTTGATTTGGGTTGATTTATAATTGAGATAAGAAAAAATAGAAGAAATAAACTTTATGCTCACCTAGTTTCCCATTGTTATATGCTTACTCTACCAGTACATTCAGAGGCTGTGCATGTAATGTAGAGTAAAGTTTGTATACCTAAATATACCTACTCTACTACAAAGTATTAGGTCTCAAAAACAATCTTCCAACTGCATTTCGAGCTGTTATTGGCTACAGAAAGATTAAAAAATCGTAATAGACTTTGGTACGTTGATACTAATTATAAAAAATTTTTAGTTTTGGAAATCATAACTAATTGTACTTTATGAGAATATTCACTGGAAGAATTCAAAATAGTTATCTACCTAACCTAAGGTCGTGGTAAAATTGGAAGCAAATAGTGCCTAAAGCACTACTACTGAGGATATAATGTCTGAGGACTGGTGTGGACTTTATTTGATTTAAGGTGAAAGCGCACGATAGATTATTATTATATGAAGCGAAGCATGGACAAATGTTATTGGAAGTGTTCCATCATAGACCACTGACAGATAAGAAGAGCATCGTTAGTCGTGTCTAATGTAATATGTAATTCTACCAAAACTGCTACAAGTGCTATAATCGTAATACTTGGCATGTGCGCGAGAGTAAGAACTCTGATGTGGCTACTCTGTGATAATATTTTGTGCAGAACTGCAGAGAGAGTTTGGCTGTATTGTTTGTGTACCTCACTGATGCATCGCGTTCTTTTGACTTTGTTTCTTTCTGTGTCTATTGAGTGCACTTGGACGCTCCTTTTACATAGGAAAGCGTTCAGGTATGTATCTAGGAGATAGTGCAGCAGGGTTGGATCTGAATCTGAATCGAGTTGTGTTAGTATGAGGAGGTTAGTTACTTAGAAATGCCATTAGTAAGAGCTAGTTAGTAGGTAGTAGTTTATTTAGCAGAGTGGAAGAGACGGATATTGTCGAGGACGACGGGGAGTTGTTGGCAGTTGAGATCTGGCAGTGACTCTTGTCTGTTGTTTCTCGGTAGATGCAACGTCCCCGGACTTCTATGACAAGAAACGAAGAAGAAATGATGGCCAAAGCTCGTTCAGACGTCAACAGTGGAAAGATTCAAGACCCTGTCGAAAAGTTGAGACTCCTTTGCTTGGCCAGAGGCTCTTCCGGAATTCTCTCTCTTGGCAGGTAAACCCTCCACACAATATACTCTGACAATATACTCTGGCAATATACTCTGGCAATATACTCTGACAATATACTCTGACAATATACTCTGACAATATACTCTGACAATACACTGACAATATGCTTCACCAAATCTATTTCTATTGACGATAAGAAATTATTTAACATTGACTACATACACGATTACACGACACGCTACATAGATTCACTTTAATCACTTTTCCTTCCTTTACCTGGAAGTTGCACCTACCTACTCCTTCTCTTTTAATTAAAATGGGCTTGTCTGCAAACTCGAGTATTCTTGTACAAGACTATCTTTACAAGCACTGTCGAAAGCATTAAAAGTCTCAGAGCGTAGTGGATACTTTAATTTACTCACTACCTATGCAACAGTACTTGTTTGAAGTCGATCAAGCCAGGTACAAATGTTGTGATTTACAGTTAGAGTTATAAAGAGAGTCTTAATGTGCATGTGAACATAATGAAGATCATTAATATAACGCTGAACAATTCTTCAGCTATAAAATTTACATTATTGAGAATATCGTAAAATGTACGGTACGAACAGGTAATTTACCTATTAGGTATATTTTGTTCGTAAGAAACGTTTACCTATCTACTTTAATGGATAAATGATACCATAGCGGAAAATAAAACACAGGTACCTGTATTGTAATAAAAAGTATTTGTATAATAAAAGATTGTTTTCGTGTAAAACTAAAATTGGCTGTTATTAGGTGGGCAAAGCCGAGTCAGTAATTGAGATAGCTGGTAGTTTGCCACTACAATAACTATGCCATGTTACAAATGTTACTACAAATAGTACTTAATCTGGTACAAAAGTTGATTATTTTAGAAATTGGAGTAGCAGACTACATTCCATCAACCCAGTTCTTGTTTCTTAATAGCTCAATGTACCTATTTCATGTATTATGCTGTCAAATAGCAATTGTCAGTCCCCGAAGCGTGTAATTAATCTTTACGCACGAACTAGTAGCACTGACTTTAACTAACAATTAGTTACTTAGTTATAACAGATGTGTCATTAATTGGCTTTCCTGTTTCTCAGAGTTTTCCGACGAATGGACGATGATGGCAACAGATCATTAAATCTTGAAGAATTTGGCGAGGGGATGAACGACACGGGAATGAATTTGGATGCTGAAGGCCTTAAAGCTCTTTTTGACATTTTCGACAAGGATCAAAGTGGAACTGTTAGCATCAACGAATTCCTTGTAACATTAAGGGTGCGTATTTATACTGAACTGCTTGTCTTGTACATCATATTTTGCCATTCAAACGATATTTTTGGTAGACGGTGATTTTAGAGCAACTAGTAGTGAACGAGCAACAATTATAATTTACTACTTACACAGTTCATCGTTAAATAATTAGGTACGTACTAGATATAAATGTTTCTGCCCGGGGAATAAACATCTACTTGTGTTTGATTGTTCACAGCCTCCGTTGAACAAAAACAGGACAAATTTAATAGAGCAAGCATTTAAGAAATTGGACAGAACGGGAGACGGAGTGGTGACTATAGATGACCTCAAGAATGTCTACAGCGTTAAGAACAATCCACGCTACTTGAGTGGCGAAGAGACTGAAGAACAAATTCTAAGGAGATTTCTCAGGGTTTTCGAAGAAGGGGGTACCCAAGATGGACAGGTAGGATTTCGTCTTAATTAAAATATCGATATTTCATGTTTTACTGCTGGAACATCTCAGCCAGTTTGTGGACAACACACCTCCAAAAAATTTCTTCTTCCAGATTATGGTTTTTATTACACACCAATGCCAAAAGCAATAACATGCTTTTTCCGTTCAATAGGAAAAGTTTATTTCATTATTTGCATTGGGAATTCATTACCAACTGGTCAAAGACAATGCAAGCCAAAGTGAACTTTTTCATAACCGCTTTGGAAGCAATAATAATATTTGCTCATTACAACTGGCTATAAAAATATTACAAAGGTATAACGTAATAAAAAAGTTGCAATGCAAATGTATTGGTTCTTTTCGCATTACAGTTATAGTTTTCTTTTATCATTATGTACATATTTGCATTGATAGCAATGTCCAGATGTCAGCTCGTATTTGAAAATTCATGGATATGTTACTAACGACAGAATTTGAGAGTTACAGACATTACTATTTAATGTAAATCGGTTGCCAATGTCCTTGTGATGTTGTGATCGTAGTTATCCACAGAGAAAAGCTTAGCTAGGCATTTCCCTGCGTCAACAAAGAGCGGATGGCCTAACGCAATTACTTGTACACGGTCTGTTTTATGAGTAGTCTGAGGTAAAGGAAGTATTAGGCAGGGAATGTATGTATGTATTAGTATATGTAGATTGTTTTAATAGCGTATGTATTTTTGTTGGATTTGCAGGTAACACTGGATGAGTTTATGGATTATTACGCTGGCGTCAGTTCATCGATCGACCATGATGCCTATTTCGATCTAATGATGAGAAATGCATGGAAATTGTGAGGAATCGACTGAAGCATATGCTTTACCTCCGCACTGTATTACCATATTATGTACTTACTGATAAACCCGCCACGCTACACCACGTCAACCCCACTCAAAAGCCTCGCAGCAACACCAAACTAGCTACCCGCCCCGCCCGCTTACTCCTGATAATTGCAGTCCAGGCCACATAAACTACGTACATAAGCAGTAAACGGAAATATTTGGATCACTTTCTTTTACTTGTGGCTCTGCACGAACACAAAAACGGATAATTTAAACTTTGAAGCAGTAAGATATGCAGAAACCTCTAGTAATTTAGCATTCCCTCCCGTATTGACTTTGCTATTATTTTGTTTAGCCAAATTGTGTCATATTTGAAGTTAGATAGTTCATGTAATTGGAAGTTTGGACTGAATTTTACCCGAGTTTCTTGTTTACGATACGATTTATAATCCGGCTAGGCTGGTTTGGTTTATTAGGAAGAGTTCCCAAAATATCGACATGCTATGCATTCCATTAAATCTACCTGTAGCAAGATTTTGTGCTCTGCATGAGATATGCTATCTACGCTATCTCTCCTACATACTTGCATGTTCCAATCCAATAATGTCTGTGTATAAAGTATACTTAATACCTATATAGTTACAGTAGAAATACTAAACTATTGGATTTCATGGAAATATTCATTGTATAAAGTGACCTTTTGTTCCCCATATGTTTAAATGCACTTACTAATACAATTTTAAATTCTTTCAATATTTTCATATTGATTTTATTGTGTAATCCTATTATTGTTTGACCATCCTTATACCAAGTATACTTAATGTAGTTATAGAAAAGTGAATGCTGAATATTTACGAAAGGCAAAGTATTATTTAACATTCTAGGGTTCATTAACAAATTGCAATGCAGAATGAGCATACTGCATAATGTGTAATTATAATAATGTATGTCTGTAATAATGTAACTATACAATACTACCTCTACGGAAAATGTATTCGCGCAATACAAATTGGTGATCTAATTCTATTGTGTCTTCCGTCTATTTATTTGTCACAAATATCGAACTGTCCACCAATTTCCCGATAAACCCACAGCTGCTATAGAACATTAGCATTACTGCGCGATTAATTGTGCGCTATGAATTATGAAGCTAACTCGACGCTACAATTTTAATCCCGATTTTGTTTTACATGTACATACATATACCACCCGCGAAAGCGTAGGATTGACCACGCAGATTATGTTTTGTCTCATCACATTATTACCCGAAGAGATTTTCATTTTACAAATAGATTAGTTTGCAAAATAATAACATGACTGTTACGATATGATATATGTGCATAGAAGTTATTTCTGTTTCAAGATTTTGATTATTTGTCCTTCTTGGCTTTGATTTTAGATTTAGTCGTTACTTTTTGTTGGGTAGCTCTTTTCCTACAGCAAATGGTTCTAATAGCAAAACGTAGGATAAGGAGAACTGCACACACCGTCGAAAGTAAAAAGGCTATGACATCAAGAGAGAAATATTGGAATAAATTCAAGTCTGCTCCCGGAGAATGAAGAAATGATGCACCTTTATGTCTCATGATGTACTCTGTTGAAAATACAGCCAAATCCAAAGGTTTTTCAGGACGATCTTTGAAAATACTGGACAGCTGCTTGACATTTTCAGCGAATCTAAATGCAACAATGAAATAATAATATTGTGTACATATTATACTTATGTATTAGCTATCATTTCTTGGACAATCATGCATTATGAATCTGTAAAATAATTAATTATTTACTTGGATTCTTGTAAAAGCCTGTTGATGTTATTTAATAATTCCACTTCCGTCAACTCGCTCAGTTCCATAGAAAGGGCAAATCCTCGAGACTGAGCAACCTGTAGGTTCCAATCCTGGTCTCCGTAAAGAGGAATTCCTAGGAGCGGAACTCCGTGAAAAACTGCTTCTTCAGTGCTCAACATCCCTCCGTGAGTAATAAATAAACGAATTTTGGGGTGTGCCAAAATATCTTGCTGAGGAAGCCACTTGCGAAGCAAAATATTTTTTGGCAAATCGTCCATTGTCTCCGATTCCCATTTCCAAATCACTTTCTGCTTCAATTTAGCAAAGACCCCTGTGAACATCTTTCTTAAATATTCTGGCATCGTTTTCATTTGCACAATGGAGCCCATGCTGAAATAAATGAACCCATCTGTTCCTGAACTAGCTATAAAATCTTCCAAGTCCTTTGGCAATGGTTGCCCAGATCTGCAATGCATTCCAGCAATTTCTACCATCTGTGGCATTTGCGGCCGAGGGTAAGTTAGGCTGAAGTGTCTGTTCATCAAAATCAAACTGGCCCTCTTCTCAATATCAAGTATGGAGGGAATATCCTCCCCAAGGTATTTTCGGTAGACCGCCTCTAGTTTCGGAGTGTACCCATAATTGTACCACAGAGTGCATAAAATTTGACCCAAATAATTGATTACTCGTCTTCGAAATGACATTCGGTCACTTTCTCCATAGTACAGCATGGGAACAAAAGAGGGTGGGACTGGAACACCAGTGAAAGCAGTCTTCCACGGCTCTGGACCATGGGGATGGGCAAAGATATACGAAGTGTTCAATCTGTACACGAGTCCGTATGTGCATTCGTTCATGAAACTAGTCACGAGAATCAAATCAAACTTTTCTTTCAGAAGAGCCTTCACCTCCGGCATTTCGTAATAACTCTCACAGGTCTTGACAAAAACATTCAGCATGGTCGGACTCAAGGAATGTATCAATTCTTTTTTTACTCTCGCTTTGAAAATATTATTTGCAAATATCCCTTCGTTTTCTTTCATAATATCCGCGAAAGTCAATCCGTTGATTTCTTTCACTTTTCCAGCCGGTAACGATGATTTTATTGGAGATACTACCGTCAAGTGATGACCTCGGTTGATCAAAGCTCGCAGTAAAGGATCGTACACATTTTGGTAGCTTTGGCTTGAGAAGAATGAGAGCACGAGAATATTTTCTCCGTTACTGTACTTTAAAGAAGGTGCTAGTGTTAATGTCAGGGTCACAATCACACAGATGTATTTATGAAACTCCATTATCCCTGATATCTTTAGGAAATGCTGAACAATAATATTTCACTGAAAATTAGATATTCGGGAGGGAAAAATTGGCACATGTAAACTATTTCTATTCTTAAATTATCATTCCCAAACAACCAATAAGATAGATCACGGAGGTTTATGCTTATGCTACAAATATGCTTTGCAGCATAGAAAGGCTGACAATAAAGCCTTGAATTGAGAAAGGATAGTTTTCACGAAGAACTGACCAAACTATATTTGTCCGTACACTACCAAACCAATGAGCAATACTGCATTGTTATGTTATACACACTTAATTACACTTAGAGATTCTTCGCAAATATGATAGAGCGTAGTTAATCCTCTCACTATACTTATCACTTAGCTATTTTATTTGCAACAGAGGAAAACCTATGTTCAGGAAAACTCTTAAGTCTTCTTCGGTTCTTCTCAACTTGGCTTCTTAGAAGAAACGCTCGTAACTTGTATTTCTATAACCTACTCATGTATACTCGTTTAGAAAACTATACACTATACATAACCAGTAATATGCAAAATACAAAATCTTACGAACCATCAAGTATCATAGCATCATAACTTGTAACAATTAGCAATCATATATAGTTAAGTTGCACTGCACATTGTGCACATTGTGCACATGCATATACCGCACAGGTGATAGAGCTATAGTTATGGACTATAAGTGAGAGTGATGTGTAATATCTTGCATCTTGAGTCCAAATCTAGTGATATAAATGCATGTATCGCAAAAGACGGGTTCAATACAAACTTGCTCTACAGAATCAGACTGCACAGTGTACATGTTACAGGAAATTTGAACTCTTAGAACATATGCATACGTCCTAGGATATTTGTATCTTCAAAGGTCAGAATTGTCAAT